>JAHHZJ010003209.1:0-68163 GCA_021437245.1 Aegilops speltoides
CACTTCAAGTAAAGTGAGATCTGATAGAGATAGTATGATAAGATAAATATATTTTTGGTATTTTATAATATAGATGCAAAAAGTAAAGACGCAAATAAAAGTAAATTGAAAGCAAATATGATAAGAGATAGACCCGGGGGCCATAGGTTTCACTAGTGGCTTCTCTCAAGATAGCATAAGTGTTACGGTGGGTGAACAAATTACTGTCGAGCAATTGATAGAAAAGTGAATAATTATGAGATTATCTAGGCATGATCATGTATATAGGCATCACGTCCGCAACAAGTAGACCAACTCATGCCTGCGTCTACTACTATTACTCCACACATCGACCGACTCCCGCCTGCATCTAGAGTATTAAGTTCATAAGTACAGAGTAACGCTTTAAGCAAGATGACATGATGTAGAGGGATAAACTCATGCAATATGATATAAACCCCATCTTTTTATCCTCGATGGCAACAATACAATATGTGCCTTGCTGCCCCTGCTGTCACTAGGAAAGGACACCGCAAGATTGAACCCAAAGCTAAGCACTTCTCCCATGGCAAGAAAGATCAATCTAGTAAGCCAAACCAAACTGATAATTCAAAGAGACTTGCAAAGATAACTCAATCATATATAAAAGAATTCAGAGGAGATTCAAATACTTCTCATAGATAAACTTGATCATAAACCCACAATTCATCGGATCTCGACAAACACACAGCAAAAAGAGTTTACATCGAATAGATCTTCACAAGAGAGGGGGAGAACATTGTATTGAGATCCAAAAAGAGAGAAGAAGCCATCTAGCTAATAACTATGGATCCGAAGGTCTGTGGTAAACTACTCACAACTCATCGGAGGGGCTATGGTGTTGATGTAGAAGCCATCCGTGGTCGATTCCCCCTCCGGTGGAGCGCCAGCGAAGGCTCCATGATGGCATCTCACGGATACAGAAGGTTACGACGGTGGAAATTGTGTTTCGGTGGCTCCCTCGATGTTTTTGGGGTATGTAGTCTTATATAGGAGGAAGAAGTATGTCAGTGGCCGCCCGAGGGGCCCATGAGACAGGGGGCGCACCCTATAGGGGGGGTGGCCTCCTATCTCGTGGAGGCCTCGGCTGCTTCTTGACTTGCACTCCAAGTCCTCTGGATCACGTTCGTTCGAAAAATCACACTCCTGGAGGTTTCATTCCATTTGGACTCCGTTTGATATTCCTTTTCTTCAAATATCAAATAGGCAAAAAAACAGAATACAAAGCTAGGCTTCTCGTTAGTAGGTTAGTCCCAAATATGATATAAATGTGTAAAATAAAGCCCATAAACATCCAAAAGGGGTAATATAATAGCATGGAACAATAAAAAATTATAGATACATTGGAGACGTATCAGGGCGGCGGAGGTGAAGGTTTACGCGGCCGGCGCGAGTACGACGGTGACAAGGTTGAGGCTGTGAAGCTATTCCTCACCGGCGACGATGGAATGTAGCGGAGGCGCTAGGTCAAAGAGCTCGAGTGAGGGAGAGAGATCAAGTGGAGTAAATGAGCTCAGGGAAAGGGGAGGGGTATTTATAGCCGAAGTGAAAAACCGCTTGTCCGAGGAAATTGGACGAACGTGCCCCTGACCCTTGCTATTCTAGCGACATGTGTCACCCACGTACCGAGAGGTGGAGATCGTGTGAGATCGTGGGTGAATATATAAATCCTATCGTAGGATGCGGAAGGATTTGAGCGGCAAATGCCGAAAAATTAGAATTGGAAATTTTAATGTTTAATTCGCAAATCTTCAGCTATCAAGGACACAGTGAAGATTTTGAATGGGTTTCAAATAGAACGCACATGAAGAATTTGTGAACAGACTGGGTTGAGTTTAGCATGGAGGGGGAACAGGTCCGATCACATTCACTTAGATGAAAAAGCAACTTGAAGAATTAGCAATAAGTGAATGATGTAGAGGATATGAAAAACTCATATATATATATACACATACATCCGGTTATTTCATATGCGTAATGTAATATTATTCTCATATCTCTCTCAGACATCGACGTAGTTCATGACTTGACCGACGTGTTTTTCAACAAGAACTCGATCTTCCCGCGGCACGACGGACGAAATGGGATGCAACGGAGCTCCGTCGTTTCTCCCGCGATGTCATGGGCCATTCGCTGCTAGAGGAGACATGTAGCGTTCCAGACGCGCGCGGCTCACCTGGATGTGTTTTATGATCCAGAGTCACCGGAGGTGACAGCGTGGTCATTTTGGCGGCGGACGTGTTTTTCGGCGTCAGTGTTTACTGTGGTGTTCGCGGGCCTCAAATTACGTTGTATTTGTCGTTTTTGATGTGAGAATTATCAGTATGTTATAGTTTTTTGAGATTATTTTCATCTGTAATTCATGATTACAAGTTTGGTGCTCTTGGTCATTTTCGATGCCCGCCATGGAATTATGTTCTTCTTTTTCTATTTTTTTACTTTCAAATTGGTGTTGCAGGGAGAGATATAAGGATTGTATGAAAAGATTTACGTTGTTAATTTTGCTTTTTTGAGTTGCTTCTACCCCGGATTCCCAAGTTATTTTGTCGTTGGCGGAGGTGGTGTACGGCGTCGATCGAAGCTGCATTTCTTGTAATCCGTCAAACCGCGAATTAATTTGGCGGTTTTTCAGTTGTTGTTTTGAATTGCTGTCGATGTGTAGTTGGATTGCTACGGGCAAAGTTTTATTACTGTGTGTTGACATTGATCCGACCGATGGCTCGCACTTTGATTATAAAGCCCGAGCCCTCCGCTGGCCTCATTCTACGAGCTGCAACCAAAGAAAAGGGGATGGATCCCTGAGCTGGGAGAGGTCACAGAGGAGGAGGGGACGCCATAGATGTGAGGGTTGCAGTAGCTGAGCAGAGGAGGAGGAGGCGCAGGCGCAGGCAGATGGCGCGACATGCTGCCGAGGAGGAACTGGAGGCAGAGTTCAATAGGCGGCTTGCGCGTGAGGTGATGGATACTTGCAACTCCAATGAATTGGAGCTTCTTTTCCCAGAGGGCAGGGGAAGGAACCATATTCAGATCATTAGTTGGGCTAGGGTAGAGCAGCCACGGCTCCACATCCATCCGCCAGGCAAAATGGCGCTGCTCTTTGATCGTTATGACTCAAGTAGTGAACATTATGTTTTTAAGATTTTGTTGTGGGGAGCAGATGTTCAATGACTAAATGAATTCAACTTGTTTTTGTTTCTCAATGTGTTGTTTTGTCTCAGATATGTTCAACATGTGCACCTTTGAACCGCTTGTTTTTCTCGGTTGAACTGATTCATGGTCAAATGTTGCATGGCTTGTGTAATAACTATTTCCTACCACTGGCTGCCCATCTTCCTATTTTATTATTTTTAGAATCTATGTGTCCCCGACTATAAACGCTATCCATCTATGTGTGTGTGTGGCCAAGTCTTCCCTCCTTTTCTTCCTTCTTCCGTAATCGATCTAGGTTCTCTCTCTCTTCGCCGCTTTTTTTTCTTTTCCTGTGTGTTCCATGGAGGATTGTTCATGCGGATGCTCGGCAAGATGGCGCGATAGTCGATTTGCCATGTGTACGAAGTCTGGTTTGGAGCTCACTCGTGCTCGCCAAGCGTGGAAACTTTCTTGTTTGTCAGACAAAGAACCATGGGTTTCAGACACCCTATGTTTGTCGCCTCGATTTGATGGTGACTTGAAGGAATCATGGGTATGTGTTTCTATTCGTTTTGGTTCCTACTTTCTTGATGGTTTCTGTTTTGAATCCCATGGACTGGATCTGCAGTTTTGTCTAATGAATAGCTTGTGTATATTTTTTTTAATTTGGTTTTGTGAGATTTTAACAGTAGGGATTTCTGTGTGTCAGGTGTTGAACTTAACAGTATTTTAACCATTTTTTTGTACAATCCCTGATCTGTTTATGAATAGATGTTTTTACTGTAGGTGTATTGATTTGTATATTTCTTCAGTTTAGTCAGTTCACATGTCTAGTTAGTTTTGTGTAATTGTTTTGGTCCAGATTTTTTCCATTTTAGTTTGTTATACAAATCGCTCCTATATCTCTGTAAAAATTCAGTTATGTCGTGTTGATTTTGTTTTGTACCGCCATGCCCATTTGCGTAAAATGTCATCGAGGATCCGGATTGTTGCTCCTAGGTCCGTGTTCAATATGGAGACTTCGCACAAGAATGGGTATCGCTTGATGGATGTTGCCACCACATTGACTTTGATGGTTGCAGCAACCTAACTACTGGGTGGAAGGAGTTTGTTGCTGAGTCTGGATTTGAGGATGGTGATGTGGTTATGGTTATGTTCTCGAGAGAAGATGACTCTCTGACGTTCAGAATTTATGTGCTATAGGTTTAAATGTGGCAAATGACGTCGGTTGTGAGATTTGCGTGTGGTTGACTATGTTGGAGTATTTTTTTCTTTTAAAACATTTGCATGTGAGATGGTTGAATTGTATGGTATTATCAGAATTGTATGGAACTAGTTATGTAATGTTTTTCCTATTGTTCTGCTCAAGTATAACTGTCTTTATTTATACATTGTTTATATTAGTTATGGAACAATTTCTATAGTTGAACTGATGGGCATCCTTTGTTTTGACTGATATATTTTTCATGTTCATAACTCGCAGACGGTGCTATACGCTGATGAGTTTTTTAGAACCGCTTTTTTGTTATTGAGTTTTGCTGAACTTACATCCTGTTATTGATAGTACTGATCTATTTTAGGGTGTCAATTACCAATCAAATTTGTTTGTTGTATAATATATTTTTCTTACTTCTTTACATGAATTTTGTAGCACATTTTTCTTTTTTTATAAGATGAATAATGATAGTTTTGGTATTTTATAAAATCAAAAAATTTAATCTTCGCTGCACAGTACTATTTGTTTTTTGTACTTGAACCTTATGAATTGTAGTAGTTGAACTTTTTTGTAAATTCGTTTCTGAAATTTTTATTTACAGTCTTATATATATATATATATATATATATATATATATATATATATATATATATATATATATATATATATACTTCTTACCAATAATATGTGTTTGAACTTTTTACTATATTTTTGTTTATTAACTGATTTTTTCTTTGTGAGTTTTTTTAAAAATTATCTGCATTTTTTATTTCTTGTGAATTGTATGCTATTATCAAAATGGTTTGGAACAAGTTATGTAATGTTTTTCCTATTGTTCTGCTCAATTATAACTGTTTTATTTATACATTCTTTATATTAGTACTGGAACAATTTCTATAGTTGAACTGATGGGCATCCTTTGTTTTTGACTGGTATATTTTTCATGTCTAACTCGCAGACGGCGCTATACGCTGATGTTTTTTTAGAACCCTTTTTTATTTTTAAGTTTGCTAAACTTACATTCTGTTAATGATAGTACTGATCTATTTTATGTTGTCAATTACCAATTAAATTTGTTTGTTGTATAAAAAAATTTATTACTTTTTTACTTGAATTTTGGAGCACGTTTTTTCCTTTTTTATAGATGAATAGTGATAGTTTTGGTATTTTATAAAATAAAAAAATTAATCTTCGCTGCACAGTACTTATTTTTTTTTGTACTTGAACCTTATGAATTGTAGTAGTTGGACTTTTTTGTAAATTCGTTTTTGAAATTTTTATTTACAGTCTTATATTTTTTTTATTTTTTTTACTTCTTACCATTAAGATGTGTTTGAACTTTTTTACAATATTTTGGTTATTAACTTAGTTGTTTTAAAATAATTATCTTCATTTTTTATTTTTTGTCGTGCGTGATCTACTGGATTTTTGTAATGGGGTGAAGTACTTTGTTGGGCCATCGGCCTGGGTCGTTGTATTCGGCCCGAATAGTTTCTCTCGCTCGTCAGGCAAAGACACGCAATGTAGCGCCTGGTTTAGTCCCACCTCGCTAGTCGAGGGGCTACGGACCTGTTTATAAGCGCAGCCGACGCCACCAACGAACTCCTCCTCAACACTTACTGAGCTGTGATATACACGGCGCCGCTATCTCTCTCTCAACCTCAGGCCTCGACGCAGCCTCTCGGGTGTGGGATTACTATGGATTCGCCCACTGCTCGAGTTCAAGTATCTAGCCTTGTCGTGGCCTCGCACCGCCCCTGGGCGTGTTAATTTTTTTTATTTTTGTTTGTTTTGGATCTAGTACTGACTACACTAGTAACTTGGACTGTACTTTTTGTCCTTGCGGTCAATTTTTTTATTTTTTGTTGTTTTTGGATCTAGTATCACTCACACCAAAGAATTTGGACCGGTACTTTTTGTCCTTGGGCTGTCAATTTTTTTCTTTTTATTTTTCTTTTTGTTTGTTTTAATATAGTACCGAGGGGCATGATTTTCTCGCACCGCACTGCATCGAGGGGCATAGTTGTACCGACACATCTTCCTTGTATGGACTTTGCCCCATTATCTCTTAGGGGTGGGTGCGCAGGGAACAGAATAACCAACTGCTAGGCCAAACAAGCGACCGCCAAGCTAGCGAGGCCGAGGCGGTGAGGGGTTGGGACCCCTCCCCATCTCTGGCGAGGCCGAGCCAGAACGAGCCGTAGCAAAGCGACGACGCATGCGTGTGCGCAAGCATCGCATGCGGAAGCGAGTCCATAACATGACTTGCCCCATTATCTATCTTAGGGGTGTGGGTGCGTGGGAGGGAGGAAACATGACTTGCCCCCGCACCGCACCGTACCGAGGGGCATAGTTTTACTGACACATCTTCCTTGTATAGACTTTTTGCCCCATTATCTATCTTAGGGGTGTGGGTGCGTGGGGGGCGAACTGAATAACCGCACTTCGCCTTATAAACGAGCGCGCGACCGCCAGTTAGCGAGGTCGAGCTGTGGAGGAGGGGGTCGGGACCCTCCCCATCTTAGCAAGGCCGAGCCAGAACGAAGTCAGAGCAGCGACGACGCAAGCGCGTCAAGCTGCCGCATGCGCAGCGAAGTCCAGAACATGACTTGCCCCATTACCTATCTTAGGGGTGGGTGCGTGGGGAACTTGACTTGCCCCAAGATCGCACCTTACCAGTGGGCATAGTTGTATCGACACATCTTACTTGTATGGACTTTTGCCCCATTATCTATCTTACGTGTGGGTGCATGGGGATAGAATAATCAAGATCGCTACCACAAACGAGCGATCGCCACAGAAGCGAGGCCGAGCCGGGGAAGGGGGTCGGACCCCTCCCCATCCCGGCGAGGCCGAGCCAGAACGAGTCAGAGCAGCGACGACGCCAAGGCGCTGCCAAGGCCGCATGCGGAGGCGAGTCCATAACATGACTTGCCCCATTATCTATCTTAGGGGTGGGTGCGTGGGGGATATGACTTGCCCCCGCACCGCACCGTACCGAGGGGCATAGTTGTACTGACACATCTTCCTTGTATAGACTTTTTGCCCCATTATCTATCTTAGGGGTGGGTTTGTGGGGGGACAGAATAACCAGACTTCGCCACAAACGAGCGACCGCCATAGCGAGGCCGAGCTGTGGGAGGGGAGGGACCCCCTCCCCATCTCGGTGAGGCCGAGCCCGTAACATGACTTGCCCCATTATCTATCTTAGGGGTGTGGGTGCGGGGGAATATGACTTGCCTCGCACCGCATCGCATCGAGGGGCATAGTTGTACCGACACATCTTCCTTGTATGGACTTTGCCCCATTATCTATCTTAGGTGTGTGTGTGGGGGGGGGACAGAATAACCAGATCGCTGCCTGCCAAACGAGCGACATCACAGTTAGCGCTTAGGCCGAGCCGGGGAGGGGGTCGGGACCCTCCCCATCTCGGCGAGGCCGAGCCAGAACGAAGTCAGAGGAAGCACGACGCCGCGTGCACAAGGCCGCATGCAGAGGCGAGTACGAATATGACTTGCCCCATTATCTATCTTAGGGTGTGGGTGCATGGGGAAAACAGAATAACCGATCAAGGCGCCAAACGAGCGACCGCCTCGTTAGTGTGATGTCAAGCCGGGAGGAGGGGAGGGACCCCATCTCAAGCGAGGCCGAGCCAGAACGAGCCAGCAGAGCGACGACGCTGGGCGTCGCTGGCGCTGCATGCGGAGGCGAGTCCGTAACATGACTTGCCCCATTATCTATCTTAGGGGTGTGGTTGCATGGGGGGAAACATGACTTGCCCCCGCACCGCACCGTACCGAGGGGCATAGTTGTGCTGACACATCTTCTTGTATGGACTTTGCCCCATTATCTATCTTAGGGGTGTGGGTGCGTAGGGGGGGGACATGACTTGCCCCCGCACCGCACCGTACCGAGGGGCATAGTTGTACTGAGACATCTTCCTTGTATGGACTTTGCCCCATTATCTATCTTAGGGGTGTGGGTGCGTCGGGGGGAAACATTACTTGCCCCCGCACCGCACCGTACCGAGGGGCATAGTTGTACTAACACATCTTCCTTGTATGGACTTTGCCCCATTATCTATTTAGGGGTGTGGGTGCATGGGAGGGAAATAGAATAACCAAGATCGCTACTGCCAAACGAGCGACCGCCAAGATTAGCGTGAGGTCGAGCCGGGGAGGGGGTCGGGACCCTCCCCATCTCGGCGAGGCCGAGCCAGAACGAAGTCAGAGAAGCGACGACGCAAGGCGTGCTGGCGTCAGCATGTGAGGCGAGTCCATAACATGACTTGCCCCCATTATCTTATCTTTATTTTTAGGGAAAACCAGACCGTATGAATTATTTTTCATTTGTACTTTTTTGATAATTTTTTCTGTACTATTGTGAGTTATTATTTGTACTTTAGCCGTTTGTTTTCTCCATCTATATTAATTTTTTATTTTTTATTTGATTATTGGTATTATGTTTTGTAACTAGCCAGAGATAGTAGGCTTCGCCACGGTTGTGGGCTTTAGCCGTCCATTTTCTCCCACTCATCTTTTAACCCTCCCACTCACCTTTTAACCTCGATCTTCCCTGTTCCGCTCCTCTCCCGTCCCCAAATCGGCTACGTCTTCGTTCCCCTCTTCTTTTTTCTGAGGGGAGTTGTTACTCTGCTTGCCACATGAAGGCCGGGTCGGAGGGTTCAACCTGTGGTGGAGGTCCGGTGCCTGCTTTTGTTCCTTTTTGCTCTGCCATTGACTTTGCTTGCGTCCTCTTATGTTCAGATTTTCTCTCTATTTCTAATCTGTTGCTGTCTTTGCTGTCCCAGGCTGCACTCGCTAGGCTTCATTTGCTATTGAACGAGCGTTTGGCGGCAGTGATACTGGATTGCGTGGCAGATTTTGTGTTTGCTGGTAAGAGTTTTGCTTTTTCTATGGCGTGCTTCGTTTCTGAAATAGTTCAAATCCCTAATTGTTGTTCATGTGTCTTGCAGATCTGGTTTGGCAGATTTTAGGATCAGAGATTTCAATGGGTACATCATCCACCGACAAATTGAATGCAGGTGATTTTCCCTGTATTTTGGATGATGTTTTAACAGATCTGGTTTTTAGGTTGTATAGTTGTTGCCGTATCGACTTTATAAGTTGTATGTATTTTGGTATGTGTTAATTTTGTCCTAGATTGTATGGTGCGTATGGTTTTGGCAGTTGATGCAACCTGCAGACAGGTTGTAGTACTTACACCATGTGTATTTTGAACTGTTGTCCCGCATTTGAATAGGGTGTACTAGTCGCTGAAGAACTAGTATGGTGTTGAAAGAGTTGTGTTTTCAAGTTTGTTCTCGCAAGTGGTGGGTTCATATTTGTTTTATTCGTGAACTTGTAGTGTTCACATAGTTGAACCGATTGATTGTTCTTGTACTTTTTGCTAATTATGATGTTGTTGCGTATGTTGAGTGCCGGTGCTCCCGATTCGACAAATCGTAACGCTTTCAAGATCTTGTGAATGTTATTTTGAGACACCAAATCCTCTAGAAGAACTTATGTAATGTTGCTGGTGTTTCCTTTATATTTGCTTTTTTTTATCAGCCTTTAATACATATATATGCTTAGTTTCATCAGCTTGTTCTTTTGTTTGTGTCCGATGGTATGCACTTTATTTATTTTTGTGTCTCGCAATGTTAATTGTGTTTTAATTTTTATGTGCGTGGTTATGTTATTGGTTTATGCGCTAATGACAGCCATGGTGTTCCAGAGGATATTGCTGATGTTGTTAAAGATATTAATGATGGGATGTATTCACTTAACGTTGATGATGGTGATGGCAACTTGCGTTGTCTGTTACTCGGCCTCAAAGTGTTGATGGCATCGAGCTCGCTACTCCAAGCCGAGGATGTTCCTATGCAGCTACAAATGAGTATGAAAGGATAAGAAAGAAGAAGTATGAATTCGTAAGAGGAAGGAATTGAACGGCGCCAAAAGGCTGCCCTGTGCCGTAAAGTGATGTTGATGTTGCTCAAGCTCCTAAATGTGTAGGTGATGAAGGTGGTGACGCTGGTTTTTCAACTGCTCATGCCGGATCTCATGGAAGTGACATGCCCGTGAAGACAAACTTGATGCAAACTCGTTGACGCAAGTGTTCGACCGTGATGGAGTTAAGGAGAAGAAAGCTGTTTTGAAGAGGAAGTTGTCGATCGAATCTCGAGGGCACACAGAGCGTAGCCCACGGTGAAAGCTGGTCCCCAACCCGTAGTAGCAAAGCTGATGCGGATAGTGTTGCTGTGAAAATTGGTCCAAGCAAACTTGGTGGCTCCGCTGCTCGTCAGAGTCCACGAGGTTTGACAAATAAGAAGCCTTCTTCGCCTCCTCTTCAAGAGCGGTCTTTGTTGAAAGAAAATAAGAAGCGAAAGTTCATCCCGCAAAGGTGAACAAAGGTGGAAGAAGCGTGCTCGTGTTGAAGCTGAATATGCTGATCCAAGAAGATGATATTGAAGTTGATTCGTAAGATGAATTTGCAAAGTGGTATGTGTTTTGTAACGCATGTGACTTGCTAGTTGTACTTGCAATGATTTTAATTATGCTTGGGCTGGTATGTCGCTGTGTGAGGCTTGTCATTGTTTGCATCTATTTTGATTGTGGCACTGATGTTGTTTTAATAGTTGTACTTGTTCAAACTTTTCTTTGTTTTACTTGCCTTCATAAGCTTGTTTTGTTTCCTATATTCATTGTTTTGCAGTGGTATGTGTTTTGTATTGCATGTGACTTACTAGTTGTAATTGTAATGATTTAATTTGTGTTTGGGCTGGTATGCTGGCTAGGTGAGGCTGGTCATTGTTTTCATCAATCGAGGGTGGTACTGATGTTGTTTTAATAGTTGAACTTGTGTAATCTTTTTTTACTTACATTCATATGCTTGTTTTGTTTTCTATATTCATTGTTTGCAGTGGTATGTGTTTTGTGCTGCATGTGACTTACTAGTTGTACTTGCAATGATTTAATTGTGTTTGGGCTAGTATTGCGGCCAGGTGAAGCTGGTTATTGTTTGCATCAATTGAGGGGTGGTACTGATGTTGTTTTAATAGTTGAACTTGTGCAATCTTTTTTTCTTTTTACTTGCATTCATTTGCTTGTTTTGTTTTCTATATTCATTTATTTAAGGTGTGGCTTTTTTGTTTTCATTTACAGCCTGTTAGCGTTATGAGTCCGGTCAAGCCGGTGGGAGGCAATGCTGGAAAAGTTGTCTTGGATGAAGGTGACCAACGGAAATTGAACTTAACTGTGCGATGTTCGTTGAGAGAGGTTGAAGAATGTGCTAAATTGCTCGAGAGTCGGCATGTGGCTAGGGTTCATGCATCTGGTTTTGGTTCTATTTTCAAGTGGAGGGTGAAGTCTAACATTTCCCGGCCTCTGATGGGAGTTTTGTACCGAGGATAGATTGTGATACAATGACTCTTGTTTTTTTTTGGGCCTTGTTTGGGGGGTTTTTTAAATTTTTTTTTCCCGGGGGTTTTTTTAAAAAACCCTTTTTTTAAATTTTTTTAATTTCAGGGGTTGGGGGTTTTTTTTTAAGGTTTGGTTTTTTTAAATTTTTTTTAAAATTTTTGGGGGGCCCCTTTTTTGGGGTTTTTAAATTTTTTTTAAAATTTTAAAATTCCCGGTTTTTTTTTATTTTTTTTTTTTTTGGGAAAAAAGGGTTTTTTTTTTTCCCAACCCCAAAGTTTTTTTTTTTTTTTTTTTTTTAATTTTTGGATTTTTTTTTTTTTTTTTATTCCCAAGTTGGGTTTAAGGGTTTTTTTTTTTGTTTTTTTTTTTAATTTTAAAAGAATTTTTTTTTTTTTAAGGTTTTTTTTTGGGGGTTTTGTTTTTTTTTTGGGGTTTTTTAATTTTCAAAAGGGTTTTTATTTTAAAAAGTTTAATTTTTTTTTTTTTAAATTTTTTTTTTTTTTTAATTTTTTCCAAATTTTTATTTAAGGGGTGGAAAGGGTTTCCAAAGGGGGGGGCCGGGGAAAATTGGTTTGTTGGGAAATTTGGGAAAATTTCCCCGGGGGGGTTTTTTAAAAATTAAAATTTCCCGGGTGGGGGTTTGCCCGGGGAATTTTTTAAATTTCCCCTTTTTCCCGCCGGAGGGTTTTTCCCCTTTTTTTTTTTTCCCCCACCGGGGGTTTTTAAAATTCCCTTTTCCCCCCAAAAGGGGGTTTGGTTCCTTGGAATTTCCCCCAAAACCCCGAAAGGGCCCTTTAAATTCCCTTTCCAAATTTCCCAAAATGGTTCTCTTTTTTTATTATTTTTTTTCCCGGAAAAAATTGGGGAAATTTTTTTTTTGGTTTTTGGGATTTTTTTAAATTTTTTTTTTTTGGGGTTTTTTTTTTTTTTTTTTTTGTTTTTTTTTTCCCTTTTTTTTTTTTTTTTCCCCTTTTTTTTTTTTCCCGGGTTTTTATTAAACCAATTTTTTTAATTTTGGTTTTTGGGGGTTTTTTTTTAAAAAAAGGGAACCCCTTTTTTTTTTTGCCCTTTTTTTTTTTTTTTTTTTTTCCCTTTTTTTTTTTAAACCCTTGGGTTGGGGAAAATTTTTTTTTTTAAATTTTCCTTTTTTTTTTTTTTTTTTTTTTTAAATTTAAAAAATTTGTTTTCCTTTGGTTTAAAGGGGTTTTTAAAAAATTGATTTTTTAAATTGGGTTTTTGGAAATTTTTTTTTAAAAGAAAATTTTTTTTGGGGGGGGGGCCCTTAATTTTTTAAAATTTCTTTTTTTTTTTTTTTTTTTTAATTTTTTAAAAGTTTTGTTTTTTTTTTTGGGGGGAAAATTTTTTTTTTTTTTTTTTTTTTTTTTAAATTTTTCCCCATTTTTTTTAATGAATTTTGGGGGGGTTTTTTTTTTTTTTCCTTTTTTTTTTTTTTTTTTTCCCCCGGGGGGGAAAAAAAAAAATTTGGTTTTTGGGGTTTTTGGGGGTTCCCCGGGGGGCCCCCCGGGAAAAGGGTTTTTGGGGTTTTTTGGGTTGAAAAATTTAAAAATTTTTAAGGATTTTTGGTTTTGGGGGGGGTTTTTTTTTTTTTTCCTTTTGTTTTTTTTTTTTCCCTTTGGTTTAATTTTTAAATTTTTTTTTCTTTTTTGGGGGGTTTTTTCCGGGGTTTTTAATTTTTTGGTTTTTTTTTTTTTAATTGGAAATTTTGGAATTTTTAAAAGGGGGGAATTAAAAAAAAAAATTTTAAAAGGAAACCCCAAAAAAAAGGGTTAAAAAAAGGGGGAAATTAAAATTTTAAAAAAAAAAAATTTTAAAAAAAAATTTTTGGGGAAAAAGAATTAACAAAATTTTCCCGGGGAAAAGGGGGCCAAAAAAAAAGGGAAAAAAAGGAAGGGGGGGAAACGGAAAAAATTTTTTGGGGAAAAATTTTTCCCCCATGGCCCCGGGGAACTTCCCCCAAAAAATTTCCCCGGGGGTCCCCCCCCCCCCCCTTTTTCCCCCCCCAAAACCTTCCCAAAGGGCCCCCCAAAAACCCTGGGAAAATTTTTTTTTTTTGGGGGAAACCCCCCTTTAGGGGCCCTTAAAAAAAAAATGGGGGTTTTTTTTTTAAAAATTAAAAAATTTTTTTTTTGGGGGGGGTTTTTAAAGGAAAAAGGGGGAAGGTTGGGGTTTTTAAAAAAGGGGGGGTTTAAAAAAAAATTTTTTCCCCATTAAAAAAAATTGGGGCCCCCTTTTTTTGGGGAAATTTAAATAAAAGGGTTTTTTAACCCAAAAATTTTAAAATTGGTTGGGGAAACTTAAATTTTCGGAAAAAAAAAGGGGGGTTTTTTGGGGGGTTTCGTAAACCGGGGGTTTTTTTTTTAAAAAAAAAAAAAGAAACCCAATTTCCGGGGGGAAATTCTTTGGGAAAAACCCCTTTTTTAAAAAAACCCCAAAAAAAATTTTTTCCCTTCAAAAACCCTTAGGGTTTTGTTTGGGAAAAAGGGGGGGAAAAAACCCAAAAGGGGTTTTTGGGGGGTTTTTTTAGGGTTTTGGGGTTTTTTAAATCCCTTGGAAAAAGGTCATTACCAAATTTTTTTTAAATTTGGGTTTTTAAAATTTTGGGGTTTTGGGTTAAATTAAAAAAAAGGGGTTTTTTCCCCCCCTTTTTTTTTTTTTTTTTAAAAAATTTTCCCCATTAAATTGGTTTTAAAAATTTGGTTTTAAAGCTTACCAATTTTTTTTTTTTAAAAAAAAAGGGGCCCCCTTTTCCCTTTTTAAATTTGGCCAAAATAGAAAAAAATTTTTTTAAAAATTAACCCCCCTTTGGAAATTTTAAAAATTTTTAAATTTTCAAATTTAAAAATTTTTACCAAAATTAAAAAAAACCCGGGGGTTTTTTAAAAACTTTAAAAATTTAAAAAATTTTTGGGCCCAAAAAATTTGGGGTCAAAAATTTTTTAAAAAAATTTTTTAAAAATAATAAAAAAAACCATTAATTTCACCAAAAAAACCAAAAAAAAAAAAAACCAAAAAAAAAAAAAAAACAATTCCTTTTTAAACCAAATTTTTCCCCCCAAAAAAAAGTTAAAAAACCCAAAAAAAAAAAAAAAAATTTTTTTTGGGGGGTTTTTTTCCCGGGGCCAAAAAAAGGGTTTAAAATGGATTGGGGGCCCCCGGGACCCGGGGGCCTTGCTCCGGCCCTTTCCCAAAAAGGGGGGGAAGGGGGGGGGCCCCCCCTTTTCCCTTGTTGGGCCCCCCCAAACCCCCCCCCTTTTTAAAAAATTTTTTTTTCCCTTTCCTTTAAGGCCCCCCCCTTTCCCCTTTTCCCCTTTTTTAAAAAATTTTTCCCCTTTTTTCAAGGTTTCCCGATTCCCTTTGGGGCCCTTTTTCCCTTTTTTTTAAAACCAAGGTGCCCCCCTTGGTTTTTTTGGAATATTAAAATTTTGGGGGCCTTTTTTTTTCTTTTTGGGGTCCCCTTGTTTTTTTTAGGGAAAATTTTGGGGAAAACATTTTGGAGAAAGGGGATAAAGGTTTTTTGATTGGGAAAAAAAAAAATGGAAAAATTGGGGGTTTTTTTTTTTTTAAAAGGAAAAAGGGGAAAATTTAAAAAATTTTTTTTTCCCCTTTTTTTTTTGGAAAGGAAAAGGGAAAAGGGGGCCAAAACCCTTTTGGGGGTTTTTAAAAATTTTTTAAACCCGGGAAAAGGGGGTTTTTGGGGGGTTTTTTTTAAAAGGCCCGGGTTTGTTTTTTTCCCCCCCCCCTTTTGGGGTTTTGGAAGGGGGTTTTTTTGGGGGGGGGAAAAATTTAAAAAAACCCTTCAAAAAAGGGAAACCCTTTTAAAAGGGTTTTGGCCCAAAAGCCCCCCAAATTTGAAAAAAACCGGGGGCCCCCCCGGGGGGTTTGGAAAAAATTTTTTGGGTTTGGGGAAACTTAAATTTTGGGTTTAATCCCCCAATTAAAAGGGGGGGGGCCCCTTGGGAGGGGGGGGAAAAAAAATCTCCCCCCCAGAAAAAAGGTTCCCCCCAAAAATTGGGGCCCCCAAAGTTTAAATCCCCCCCTTAACCAAACCCTTTAAAAATTTTTAACCTTTTTTTTAAAAACCCCTTTTCCCCCCAAATTTTTTTCCCAAACCCTTTTTCCCGCTTTTTAATTTTAAATTAATTTGGTTTGGCTTTTTTTTCCTTCCCCCTTTCAAAGGTCCTTTTTTTTTTTAAAAATTTTTAAAATTTTTTTTGGGGTTTTTCCCCCCTTTAAAATTTTTTTTTTTCCCAAATTCCCCTTTTTGGGTTTTTTAAAAACCCCCCCCCCTTCGGGCCTTTTTTTTTCCTTTGGGAAATTTTTAAAAAAATTTTTTCCCCTTTTAATTTTCCCCGGTTTTCCCCCTTTTTTTTAAAAAAAAAAAGATGGAAGAATTTTTGAAAAGGGAAATTCCCAAAATTCCGCCCAAAAAGGGGGGCAACCCCTTAAAAATTTTTGGGTTTTAAAAGGCAACCTTTCAACCCCAAAAGGCAAAAACCTTTTCCCAAAAGGGTTAAAGGAAAAAAAAGGTTTTAAAACCCCCCCCCAAAATTCCCCCCAAAAAAACCAAAAAATTCCCCCCCCCCCCAAAACCCCCCAAAAAAACCCCCCAAAAAAACCCCCTTAATTTTGGGTTTAAACCCCCCCAAAATTTAAAAAGGGAAAAAAACCCCCTTTGGTTAATTTTTAAAAAATTTTTTCCCAAAAAAAATTTTGGGCCCAAAATCCCAAACCGGGAAAAAAGTTTTTAAAAAAATTACCCCAAAAAAGGCCCAAAATTTAAAATTTTTTAAAAAAACCCCAAATTAAAAAAAAAGGAAAAAACCCCAAAACCTTTAAAAATTTTTAAAAAAAAAAAAAAAAAAAAGGCAAGGAAAGGTTTAAAAAAAAGGAAAAAAAATTTAAAGGGAAAAAAGGAAATATTCAAAAAAAAAAACCCCTTTTTAAGGGGGGGTTTTTTTTTGGAAGGGGTTGGGGGGGTTGGGCCCCGGGGGGGGGGCCTTTTTTTCCCCCCCAAAAATTCCCCCCCCGGGGCTTAAACCCCCCAACCCCACCTTCCCTCAAGGCAAATTTCCAAAAAAAAAAATTTTTCCAAACCCCAAAAACCCCGGGGGAAAAAAAAAACCTTTAAATTTAAATTAAAAAAAGGCTTAAGAATCCAAAACCCCAAAAAAAAAATTGGCCGGAAAAAAAAACCCCCCTTTTAAAAAAAAAAAAACCCTTTTTAAAAAAACCCCAGTTTTAAACTTAAAAAATTTTCCTAAGGGAAAAAAAATTTTAAACCTTTAAAAAAAAATTTTAAAAACCCAAAAGGGGGAAGGGTTTGAAACCCCCCTTTAAACCCCGGGGGGGTTTTTTTAACCCTTTTTTTCAAAATTTTTAAAACCCCTTTTAATTTCCACCGGGGCCCTTTTTTTAAAATTGGTTTAAACCCTTTAAAAGGTTTAAGGTTTGCCTTTAAAATTTTTAAAGGTTTTAAAAACCCAAAAAAATTAAAGGCTCTCCTATGATTATCTTCAAAGGAAACAAGAGCTTGAGAAATTGAGAGCGGCTCATGAAGATCTTCAAAAGGTGAATGAGTCACTTCGCGCCAATGATCGGGTTCCGCCAGATGGATTTGAACCACCATGTCTAAAATGCATTGAGCGTGATAACGCTACATCCGTTGTTGAATGTTCCATCGCTGCTATCTGTTTCATTGTCTTCACCTACTAATGTGGTTACTAACCCTCTGCGGAGGATACCACCGTTGTTGTTGATGAAAATGCTATGTTGAAGACATTGCTTGAAACAGGATGTACAAAAGTTTGAAGGGACATCGACTCTGCGATGTCCTCAAAGCAGATTCTCAACCAAAACCCTAGGAAAGAGGGTGTTGGGTCTGAAGGAAAATGAATGTTGATGGCTCGATCGAAGCCCGAGCGGTACCCCAAAACCACATGGGTTCTGCAAAGGAACCTTCAAGAGATCCATCCACCTTATCTGGTTTTACCTGCTAATCCTATTATCACCGATGAATCCTTTGATGCAAACTATAAGCTATTCAAAAATCAGAATGGTGAAGTGTTTGCGTGTACATTGGTACTAATCTGCAGGAATGGACCACCTATGAAGAAGATCTGGGTACCTAAGCAAGACATTGAGAATCTTCCTATGAATGTCGCCATGACACCACCAAGGAAGAAGACAAACCCTGCACCAATAGCTTCATGTGGCCCAAAGGTTTACATAGACATCAGACTCACATGAGTCACCCTAACGCCAATGTTTTGCAGGGAAATCATGCTCAGACTTATGAATATGAGCGTGTATCTTCGAACCGCTATGTTCATAGGACTAAGAACTTTTCTGCTTATTCATATGAGTATCAGTCATCTCCTGCAAGGTTATTTCCTAGGGCTTCAAAGCCAAAATTCTCAGATGTTGCACTTAGACTCATTGCTTCTAAGTCCCCACTGAAGATGTGGGTGGCAAAGAAGAACTAACACTCTTTTGCAGAAAATGGTCTCCAGCCAGCAATCAATGGCGTCCGATACTATTGCTGGGGACCTAAAATTCACTTAGGACGCATGATAAAATGTCATTCTATATACTTCACATCTGAATCTGTTATCAGTCATACTATGTCCTAACCTTGATATAAGATGTGATTGTCCCTATATGTGTCAAATGCTTATGCTTCACAACACTCGTGTGAAGCCTATCCTCCTAACTGCATTGTAGGGTACATCACCAGAAGCTTCAGAATGGATTATGGACAGTTGATGCACAAATCATATGACTGGTGATCGAAGTCTTCTCATGGACTCAACCTTACGTCCATCCGACAAGATTCACATTACATTTGCTGACACTGGTAAAAGCAAGGTATTGGGTCTAGGTAGAGTTGCAATCTCAAAGGATCAACACATGGATAAAGTGATGCTTGTTGAATCCCTTGGTTTCAACTTAATGTGTGTCTCAATGCTTTGTGACTTGAACATGATTGTGATATTTGGCAAATATCACTGCCTTGTACTAATGGAATCTGACAAGTCTCTAGTCTTTGAAGGGTATCGAAAAGATGATCTATACATGGTAGATTTCTCAGTAGGTCCACAGCTTGCCATATGTCTTCTCACAAAAGATTCAGAATGCTGGCTCTGGCATCGAAGGCTGGGACATGATGGCATGAGGAACTTACACTCACTCGTCAAGAAGAAGCATGTCATTAGCATCGAGGATGTCAAGTTCAAGAAGGATCATTTGTGTGGTGCCTGTGAAGCTGGAAAGATGACAAGGGCAAAGCACCCCTCGAAGACAATCATGACTACATCTCAACCCTTCGAGCTGTTACACATGGACTTATTTGGACCTACTCACTACTCCACCCTCACAACAACAGCCTGTCTCTATGGCTTCGTCATTGTTGATGACTACTTAAGATACACATGGGTTCATATAATTCTTTACAAGACCAAGTGCAAGATGTCTTCAGCGCTTTGTAAATCGAGCAATGAACAATTATGGTGTGAAGATCAAGCACATCGAAGTGACAATGGTAATGAATTCAAGAACCTTGGACTTGATCTCAGATCTCGATACAATGGGAATCACTCATGAGTTCTCTCGCCCATACACACCTCGGCAAAATGGCATCGTTGAGCGCAAAAGCAGAACCCTCATTGAGATGGCTCGAACAATGCTAGATGAGTACAAGACACCAAGGAAGTTCTCGGCTGAAGCTATTGATACAAAGATGTCACATCATCAATCGTGTGTACATCCATAAGCTTGAACAAAACATCTTATGAGCTACTTATCGCAAGAAGTCAAACGCCGCCATTTGAGTATTTGGAGCTAGATGCTGGATTAAGGATCCCCATCGCAAGTCAAAATTCGCACCTAAGGCTCACGAAGGCTTCATGCTTGGCTATGGGAAGGATTCACACTCCTATAGAGTCTTCAACCTTTATCTCTACAAAATCGTTGAAACTATGGATGTGAAATTTGATGAAACCAATGGTTCACAGAGAGAGATTCTGCCAAGTACACTAGATGAAGCTCCTTCAAATGAGTCTATCAAGCTGATGGGAACTGGTGAAATCATGTCCTCTAAAGCACGGCCTGAAGAGGAACTTATCATCTCTGCACCAAATCAACCTGAAGACAATGCTCAGACCGAAGACAATCCTCCCAATGATGACAATGATCCGCCAGAGCAAAATCTTCGTCCTGTTCATCCTCGTGTTGCAAATGAAGTTCAAATAGAGAAAATAATTAACAGCATCAATGCACCTGGTCCGCTCACTCGATCAAGAGCAACACAGCTAGCAAACTTTTGTGGGCACTTTTCATTTGTGTCAATATCTGAACCCAAGAAAGTTGCTGAAGCTTTTATGGAACCTGAATGGATTCAAGCCATGCAAGAAGAACTTCAATAGTTCAAGCTGAATAATGTTTGGGAACTCGCTGTTTAGCGACGACCTCGCAAGCATAACATTATTGGAACAAAGTGGATATATCGAAACAAGCAAGATGAGCATGGTCAAGTCGTCAGAAACAAAGCACGTCTTGTGGCTCAAGGATACACTCAAGTTGAAGGGATTGACTTCGATGAAACATTTGCTCCTGTTGCTAGGCTTGAAGCTATTCGCATACTGCTAGCCTATGCTAATCATCACAACATCTTGCTATATCAAATGGATGTAAAGAGTGCATTTCTCAATGCAAGATTGAAGAATAAGTATATGTCGCACAACCACCGGCTTTGAAGATCCAAAACATCCCGATATGGTGTACAAGCTAAACAAAGCAATCAGTATGGCCTCAAACAAGCTCCTCGTGCTCGGTATGATACAATCAAAGACTTCAAGAGCAAAGGCTTCAAACCTGGATCCTCGATCCCACACTCTTCACGAAGACATATGATGGTGAACTATTTGTGTGCCAAATATATGTGGATGACATAATCTTCTACCGCACCAACCGTAAGTACAAGTGATGAGTTTGGGTACATGATGCAAGAGCAATATCAAATGTCCATGATGGGTGAGCTGAAGTTCTTCCTTGGTCTTCAAATTCACAAGAACGAAATGGCATCTTCATATCTCAAGAAAATACCTCAAATATTGTCTCAAGAAGTTTGGAATGGAAGGCGCAAAGGCTACACGACGCCAATGCCACCAAACACCATCTTGGTCCCGACGACAATGGTAAAGAGTTCCATCAAAAGGTATACCGCTCCATGATTGGTTCTTTGCTTTATTTATGTGCATCTAGGCCGATATTATGCTTAGTGTTTGCATGTGTGCTCGATTCCAAGCGGCACCAAAGGAATCGCATCACTTAGCCGTGAAGCTTAATTCTTCGATATTTGGCTTACACACCAACACTCGGATTATGGTATCCCAAGGGCTCAAAATTTGATTTGGTTGGATTCTCGAATGCTGATTATGCTGGTGACAAGGTGGATCGCAAGTCTACATCAGGCACATGTCATTTTCTTGGTCGATCGCTTGTCTGTTGGTCTTCAAAGAAGCGTAACTGTATCACTCTCAAGCGCTGAATCTGAATACATTGCTGCTGGATCCTGTTGTGCTCAACTTCTATGGATGAAGCAAACTCTCAAGGATTATGGCATCAACCTGAAACAAGTATCTCTCTCCTGCGACAACGAAAGTGCCATCAAAATAGCCAACAATCCAGTTCAACACTCGAAGACAAAGCACATTGAAATTCGTCATCACTTTCTCAGAGACCATGCTATGAAGAAAGATATCGATATCATTCACGTCAACACTGAAGAGCAACTAGCAGATATCTTCACAAAGCCCTTGGATGAGAAAAGGTTTTGCAAGTTACGGTGTGAGCTAAATATCTTGGAATCCTCTAATGTCCTGTGATCAGGCACACATCCTAACACTTATGCATGTTGATGACTTAGATGTGCAACACACAAAGTAATGTATATCTTCAATCAATGAAGATTTACACTCTGAGTGTGAATACATTAACATGGAATTTGACTTCGGAGCGCCACGATAATTGTGCGTCATGTCTGGGTCTAATACTTCCTATACGGTGGGTAACGCCACCACCAACTTTCTCTGTTTGAAGTGTTTCACTCAAGGCGTTATGTTGCAATGACTTCGCATTTGGTTTGTCTTTAGTTTCAATTTGTCTTCATGACTTTCTACACTATGATGATTTGATTGCTTTCTGATATATATATAGTGTTCTGTCCTCTACAGCATTCACTTATAGCTATGTCATCAAGATTGGATCTTTTGAACTAAGTGAATGTGATCGGACCCTAACCTCTCTATGCTTCCTATCTCAAACTCTATCTGTCCAAATCATATGCATTCTATTGAAACTGTCGAATGTCTTCTCTGCGTCCTAGTCAGCAGAAGGCAAAGAGACAAACATTAAATCTGTTTTAAATGTCTTATCTTTATTGTTGAAATCCGGAGAAGCCGGAACAACTCTCCGACATGCCTGGCGGGTGTGGGAACGTGGGACAACTCTGAGTATGTTGCATGCTTGCCACGTGCCCCTCAGATGTGAACCGCTAGGGGCACCAGCGTAATTGCACTGTGTCTCTCACCTACTTATAAATACTTGTCCCCTGCGGTAACGAAATCCTTCTTCCACCTCTCCACCTCCGTCAAAACCCTAGCGCCACCGCTAGCTCGCGACAACGCCGGCGACGAAGCGCTTAGCTGCCGCGACTTCTCCGACGCCGTCCTCACGTCGGCCGCGGACATCATCCTCTCTGCCATCGCCGTAGGTGTCCTCCATCGCCAAGTTAGGGCACGGTGGGCTGAACTGCTCGGTCTCCTATTCTTCCCATCTAGCAGTTCTTCGTGCGGTAATTATAACTCTATTTTTACCACCTTTTTGATCTTCAAGATTCATCCTGTTTACCAAAAGTGGTTTCTGTCTGTTCAAGTTAGATCTATTCTGTCTGCATCTCATACTGCCTAGTCGATTCACTTAGATTTCCTGTCTAGTTTGATTCCTCACTTGTACTTATTCACGGATTGGTACAAATCTGGAACCAACTCACCTATATAAGTGAATGTCTTCGCATCATGAGGTCAATGTCTTCAAACTGATTTGTCTTGAAAATCTTACGAGAATGCATATGACCTCTTCCCTTCCTCGCATCTCTAATGCTATCACAGTACATGTCCGTGGAGAATCCCTTGGTTCTCATAGTCTCGCATTCGCTTGCGAATACTTGCAAGATCATATCAATTCTCCCGAAGCGGTTCTGCTTGACCAGCAAGCATAAGTCTCTGAAGCCTTTGAACGATTGAAGCCATTCATCTTGAAGTTCATGGCTGCGTAAAAATCAGCAAGGAAGGGTGGCGAACAGCAGAGAAGGAACATCCAAAGATCCGCTCGATGACTTAGCGTAACTATACAAGACAGATCCCGAAGAGAATTATCATCAGAGAAAGACGCGAATCCAATGGATTCGACGCTATTGGGCTGAGGAGTGGTTCAAGTACAAGTTTGTGACGAAGGAATATGCAGAGAAGAATGCCATCAAGAGACCTTGGGGTGATATCCTCTATCGAGGCCTTCAACCCAAGAGCAGAGATGAAGCCATTGATCAAGGCTTCTATCCTTGCATGGTCCATGGACCACAGCCTGTGAACGTAGATCCCACCTCACTACTCTGGTGTCGTGACGATTCTCTCTTCAAGCGCAACTACCAGTTTGCTGTGGCTTCGGCCAATAAGAACAAGAAGTCCTTGGGCTTGGACTTCAACCCAGGTCCCTCTGCTCCCCGTGCTGACGGCTCCCGTGATACTAATCCCAATGTCATCTGCCCCTTCTCCAACCTTGATGGCCTCATCACCTACATCATGGTCCAAGGTGCCAGAGTAGATCATTCTGACAATGGTGCTGACTCCGATGAAGCCCCTGCTCCTCCTCCAAAGCCGCAGAAGCAAAAGAAGCCAAAGGCTTCAACCTCAGCTGCACCTCCAAAGACTTCTCATGCGAAGCCACTGGCCACTGCACCTCCTGAAGCCGGTGTGCAGTCTGAAGATCAATCCCATGTCTCCAAGAGAACGGAGAAGAAAAAGCAACTTGTCAGACCATCTGATCAAAGAGCCTTGACTCTTGCCGCAATACTGCGTGAAGAACCCATTGATCTGTCAAGTGATGAAGATCTTGCTGATGATGCCCTTGAGCAGCTAATAAAGAGCAAGGAAGAAGCAGAAATCTTCAACAACTTGCCTCTCTTTGATGTGGCCATCATCCACAATTTCATTGATGAATGGTTCAACACCCCCAATGTCAGCTTTGAAGATTTACAGCTTCCCATCGGCCTCAGTGTCTCCTTCAATGGAGCTATTGCTTCTGAGCTAGCTCTCGCTCAGCGCATCGTTGAGCTCAAGAACAAGATTGATTATGAGAAGGCTCAATTCAAGAAGCATGTGGCCAAGCTCAGTGTTCAAGACGTCTGAAACTTCAAAGTCATGCTACACGAGCTTAAAGAAGCTTTTCTGAAGAAGCATGAAGAAGCTCAGGGCTCTCGAGAGCGCATGAAGATTTTGGCTGATAAGTGTGTGCTCGCCTACAATGAGGCTGAGAAGCGCAAGTCACTTGGCCATCCTGGCATTGACCCCAGGATGGCTGCAAAAAGGAAGAAGAAGCTTTGTGCTGAACTGCCTGAACCTTCAAGCCAAGAAGCCCCTCGCATTATCTTCCCAAGCAGCATGACTGGCTCGAAGCCAAAGGTCACCACAACCACTTCAGAACAGAAGAAGGCGAGGGCTGCCGAGGCTGAAGCCAGAAAGAGAAAGAACACTAAAGCCTCTGATGCCGCTCCCCTCAAGAAGAAGCGCAAGACCAAGAAGACAGGGCTGCTTCCACAGAGCCCTTAGTTGTTGAACCCATTTCCGTGGTTCGCCCAGCGTTAGAACATCAAGAACGAAGGATGATAGTCCATGAGCCTGCTCCCACAGAGGCTCATGTGGCTGAAGATATTCCAGCAGTTGAACCCACCGCTGCTGAAGACATTGGTCATGATGACAATGTAGCTGATGATGAAGTTCTTCCTCAGATCGAACATGACGTGGTATCATCGCTGCTCAAACGAACAATAACTCATCAAGATTGGTAGTCCTTGACGCCAATTGCTCAGGATGCATCATGGGCTGATCACCCACAACAACAAGACTCCCCCAGTACTCCCCAACAACAACAACAAGCTACACCCCCCGTGCAAGAAGAGGATGAAGACTATGAGGCCCAGCCAACTCCATCTCCTAAGGAGAAGCCAAGACTTCGCAGCTTCGCAGCGAATAAGGCCTCAAGTCCCTCGTCGAGCTGTTCGTAGGAGAAGTGCAACGCTCACCTATTGCACGTCAAGTATTGTCTGAACCTGCTCCCACTGTGAATGTCTCCGAGTCTGAAGCACATGCTGCTGAAGACATTCCGGCTGCATCAGCTGAGGAAAATAAAGAAGAAGTACGTGTACCTACTCCCCCAGCGATTGAAGAAGAAGCAGTTCCAGATGTGAACGCGCCTGTGCCCGACCCTCCTGTTCGTCAAGAGGAGGTTGACAATGTTGAGGCTGCCACCGCCAACGACAATGAAGCCAATGACATAGTCATGGATGACGCTAATGTGGAGCCTGCATCAACTAGTGTGCCTGAAGCAAATGTGGCCACTGAACCTGAAACCACTCAGGATGCTGCACCTGAAACCAATGAGGATGCTGCACCTGAAACCAATGAGGATGCTGCACCTGAAGCCAATATGACAATTGCTCCCGAAGCACCTGTTGTGCAGCCTAACGCCTCAGTTGTTGCCCCTGCTCCTGTTCCACCACCAAGGCCTCACACCATTGAGCAAGCATACAATTATGGTCAGCTTATCACTGTCCGATGGCCCATTCTGGTGCCTCCACCTACTGCCTCAGGACCTCAATTTGACTATCATGTTGAGCATAGGCCTTAGGTCCAGAAGCCAAAGCCAAGATTGCCAAGGTTTCCAGGTACTGCCAACTCACCAGGTCCTTCAATGCAAATGGCTTCAAAAGCCACAATACCTTCTTTGACAGCGCCAAGAACCCCTACTCCAAGCCAAGGATATCATCAGATCGGTTCTGGAGCTATCACCAAAGAAGCTATTACTCATGCGTACTATATGATCAAGGGCGATTTTCCTCATATGCGCCTTTGATATCGGGTTATTCTTTGGACTGCCGTGCTTAGAAGAAGCACTTGATCGCTTCGTGATCTGGTGCGCTTCCACTTTGTGATGCATAAAGAACATTGGAATGAAGAGCTATTGCTTCAATTCTATGCTACTCGCACATTCAGCGGCTACAACAGAGACATCAAGACATGGGTTCTCGAGTGGATGACTGGAAATGTTCATCATGAAGGCAAAGCTATGGATATCATTGAGTTTACAGGGCTAGCCACTCCTGGAGAACTATATGAACCTGACTGTCAGCTACACCGCAATGCTGTGGAGAGCATCTTTCATAAGCAAGAACCCAATATGAGCCAGATGTTGAGTATGATGAAGCCTTTGCCATCTGACACTGAATATCCAACAGATTTCTTTGTTGAAGACCTTGAGTATCTGCCTCGCACCATATATCATATCACCAGGCGAACTCTATGGCCTGTCAAGGGACATTCATCAGCGGCCAAGCTTGAAGGAGCTATGAAGACTTTGATCTTCTATATTCTCAATGGCATCGACTTCAACACTCAAGAATTCTTCATCGTGCAACTTGTCGCTTCCGGCTCGACTGTTTGGTCCGAAGTTTTATGCTCCATGGGTCATGCGCCTCATCAAGCTACACTCATCTGTCAATTATCAGCCCTCTGCTCGCAATCATATAATCTTTCTGCCAGAGGTTGATATGTCAGTTGATGCTATATACTTTGACCCTGCCAAGACACCTCTTTGTCTTCAGAATGTTTAGCACCAAAGCTTCACTCAGCCTATTGAAGGTGTTCAAGCAGCGACATGAATCTATCCATTGGCTGGAAACACTCGTCTGCCTCATCAAGCACCAACTGAAGCCACTGAAAGCACCATTGCACAAAGGCCTCGGAAGCGTTCTCGTGTTCTCAATGACCGAGAACTTCTTGTGGCTCTTCATCAGAAATAGGATAAGCATCATTTCTGGCTCAAGAGACAGATGCAAAGCCTCTTGGTGGATGTCAATCGCATTCGCAACCTTGCCACCAAGAATGCCTTTGTTGCTCATGAAACTTGCCGGCGATCATGGAAGAGTTTGACTCTACTCAGTGCTGAAGCCGATCTTCAAGACAATGGCTTCAATGAAAGATTCCAGTTTGACTCCACTCCTCCACAGACTGCTGTCCTACGTCGCACTCCATCTCTTGAAGACTCTGAATATTCTTCCTCCGTGGCAACGGTAAATGCCAGAGTGATCGATGATGAAGATGATGCTACTTCACCACCTCCTACAACTGCGCGCGTCGACACTGCCCCAAGTTCATCTGCACCGCCAACCAACACCGACAACCCTGCTGCTTCACCTACTCATGATGACGAGTAGATGCTCTATGTCTTCAAACCTTTTAGGTCCTTACTGACAAAAGGGGGAGAAGCGTATGAGTTGATAGTCTTCAAGTGGGTTCATATGGGCGGTTGCATTATATTTTGCTTCGTGCTTACAACTCTTGCTTTTGAAACATTTGGTTCTTTGAGTTGTAACACCTAAACTTGATGGTCGTCTGCTACTTATTTGCTTTACTATGATGCGATGATAAATTCTGCATGTGCGATGATAACTTCCGCACTTAGATCATTCTGCAGACGTCCATTTTTCATTATGCATGTCATTCTACTTGCTATATCATTTCATGCATGGTGAATTATCTTCATAAGTTGAAGTGGATCTCCACAAGTACAACCTGCCATGTGCATTTGCATTCCAAAGGCAAATTACTTATATGCACATCTTCAGGGGGAGCCCTTGCAACTTATGAAGACAATTCCCTATCCTTACAATTTCACATACTCTATCCCCATTGAAAACTTCAACCAGTTTGTCATCAATCACCAAAAAGGGGGAGATTGTAAGTGCATCTAGTGCCACCCCTAGTTGGTTTTGGAGTATTGACGACAAAGTTGGTTGAGGACTAATGCGCTTGTGAGAATTGCAGGATAACGCAGTAGTGTCCCTCATTGATTCGGTTTACCTACCGGAGATGACCCCTAAAAATGTATGAAGACATTGAAGACAATGGTGGTATGAGAAGATATTCATATTGAAGACTATGACATGAGAAGACATTGCGTGAAGACTATGGAGCACGAAGACTGTGTGGTTTCGTTGTTTCATTTTCTTCTTTGTTGAGTCATAGGAACCACCGTACAGTTAAGTGGGGTCCAAGTGAACTAAGTCAGAGTGACTGAAGTGATGCTCAACCCAAATCCTATGTCTTCAATCGAAGACAATGAGAGCAAATCTTATCCAGAGCTGGATGAGTCAGCTTTGCTTGTAGCCCAAGTAAAGTTGCCGCGTGTGTTTGAAATCTGACCGTTGGAACACGTGTCAGTTCCTTAGTGACCCAGGATCATTTTGGACAAATCAGGTCGGGTTGCCTAGTGGCTATAAATAGCCCACCCCCTACACCATAAATTGGTGGCTGCTCAGAGTTTGTGCACGGCTTTTGTCGTTTGAGAGCAACCCACCTCGAAGCATTTGAGAGAGAAAAATCCTTGTGAGGACAAAGCCCAAACACCCAGAGCCAAAGTGTGTTAGGCATCACTGAAGTCTTTCTGTCTGTGTGACTTGAAGACTTATTACACTTGAGGACTGTGAATCCTCCAGCCGGTTAGGCGTCGTGTTCTGAGCATCCAAGAGTCATTGTGGATTGCCGTGAACGAAGTCTGTGAAGGTTTGGAAGTCTCCTTGAAGACTTACAGAGTGATTGGGCGAGGACTGGGTGTCCTTAGCTCAAGGGGAATAAGGTGAAGACACGGTCTTCTGAGCTAAATCTCAGCCTCCCTAACTAGACGTACAGTTGTCACAGCAACTGGAACTGGTCCAACAAATCATGTGTCTTCAACATGCAACTGGTTCTATCCCTTCCCATCCTTACTTCAGTTTGTCTTCGTGAAGTCATTGCCTATCTGTGTATCTGTTTGACTTCATTGCTTGACTACTACGGTTGATTGGCTTCATACCATCTTCCATCCTGATCCTTTCTACCTAGCTGCTATTAGTCCCGTACTTTCATATCATTGTACTTGACTATGGTTTGCTTTGGGTAGTTTATCTTCCGCTGCATTACAATTAGGTCATTTCTGTTGTTTGTCCTCGAAACTTCCAAGTTTAGAAGACTTTCATAAAAATCGCCTATTCACCCCCCCTCTATTCGATAGTAGCACTTTCACTTCTTTGCCTTCTCTTTCTTCTCCTGAGCTTGAACTGACTGTGGATCATCTTCATTCATGACAACCTCATTGTCCTCAAAGTCTGGATAAAGTGGAAAGTGTTCCTTATCCAACTGATATTTCGCTGTGCCCATCTTTGAATTGATCAATTCCTGAATTTGAGGTGCATATCCATAGCTCCTCTTCTGATCTGCTGCGGTCCTCTTGATTGTTTCAATGATTAGGCTCGTGACTTTGAACTTCTGAGGAACATCAAACACATGCAGCATGTTAATGGCATGTCCTCTGATCATGTTATGGTCACCAGACTTGGGCAACAAAGTGTGCCTCAGAATCCAATTGATGGTTGGCAACCCTGACAGCAGAAAGTGAACTGATCCAAACTTGTGAGTCTCTACTGCCTTGTCTGGGATCTCCTTGTACATGTGAGCCATTGAATTATGACCCAACTTCTTCTTTGCATAAATGTCCAGGTCATCCTCATCTTCCTTGGGGGCATTTATCAAAGTTGCCCATTCTTCAACAATGGATTGGTACCTTGTACCTTCAGACATCCAAACAATTCTACCATCTGGGTAAAAATGTGATGTGGAGTAGAACTGCATGATAAGCTCATCATTCCAGTTGGTGAACTTCTGTCCAACAAAATCAGCAACTCCACAAGCAACAAAGCTTTCTTGCACTCCAGGATAATGATGCTCATTGTCCTTGATGTAGGTCCAGTCGACCCACCTCATGTCACAGACTATAGGCTTCTTGTCCAACAGAATTGTCTCATAAAAGTCCAGTTGTTCCTTTGTATGGAACCTGTAGTCAACAGCAGTTCTTCTTCTTGAAGCATATGGATCTTCCATCCTCCACAGTCTCAGCCCTGAATCCTTCCTGATTCTCATGTCCTCAGCCACAGGAAGGGCATCATTGTGGTCTGGTATCTTGGGCTTGAGCTTTCTTAGGACCTGTTGAGGGAGTCTTGGACTAGGGGGTGTCCGGATAGCCGGACTATCATCGTCGGTCGGACTCCAAGACTATGAAGATACAAGATTGAAGACTTCGTCCCGTGTCCGGATGGGACTTTCCTTGGCGTGGAAGGCAAGCTTGGCGATCTGGATATGTAGATCTCCTACCATTGTAACCGACTGTGTAACCCTAGCCCTCTCCGGTGTCTATATAAACCGGAGGGTTTTAGTCCGTAGGATGAACAACCATTACAACAATCATACCATAGGCTAGCTTCTAGGGTTTAGCCTCCTTGATCTCATGGTAGATTGACTCTTGTACTACCCATATCATCAATATCAATCAAGCAGGAGTAGGGTTTTACCTCCATCGAGAGGGCCCGAACCTGGGTAAAAACATCATGTCCCTTGTCTCCTGTTACCATCCGCCTAGACGCACACTTCGGGACCCCCTACCCGAGATCCGCCGGTTTTGACACCGACATTGGTGCTTTCATTGAGAGTTCCTCTGTGTCGTCACCGATAGGCTTGATGGCTTCTTCAATCAACAACAACGTAGTCTAGGGTGAGACTTTTCTCCCCGGAGATCTTCGTGTTCGGCGGCTTTGCACTGCGGGCCAATTCACTTGGCCATCTGGAGCAGATCGAAAGCTACGCCCCTGGCCATCAGGTAAGATTTGGAAGCCTAAACTTCACAGCTGACATCCGCGGAGACTTGATCTTCGATGGATTCGAGCCACAGCCAAGCGTGCCGCACTGTCTCGATGGGCATGATTTAGCTCTGCCACGGACAAGACTCGAGGCCGCACAAGAATCCGCTTCGACCCACGATTCGGAGCCGACCCGCAGTCGAGGATAGGTGGTGGACACCGCCTCGGGGCTGCAACCTCACGGCGATGGAGCCGAATACCGACCTTGTCCCTTGCAAAGCTCGTGACTCGAGGTGCCGGACTCCTTGCGGACTCGAACCTCCTGCGCCCCGCCAATCGAATCCGATTGGGCGCCGATCATGGAGTTCACCGCTGCGGTCATCTTCAAAGACTCACCCTTTGGCGACATCCTCGAATTCGTTAAAGTATCACTCGTTATCGGAGAGCCTGGCCGACTGCGGTCGATGGTTGGGATGCGGACGACGAAGAAATTCAAAGCCCACCCACCACCCACTTTGTAGCCACTGTCGACGATCTAACCGACATGCTAGACTACGACTCCGAAGGCATCGACGGTATGGATGACGATGCCGGAGACAACCAAGAACCAGCGCCTACAGGGCACCGGAAAGCCACCTCAATTCATGATATATATATGGTGGTCACCCCAAAAGGGAGCGATAACGAGGAACAACGGGATGCGGCAAAGGATAATTCACCCGAAAAACAGCCAAAACGGCGACGCAAGCGCCGCCCCAAGTCCCACCTCGATAACAACAACGCTCATACTGACCCAGCCATAGAGCAGGACAAACCAGTGGGGGACGAACATGCAATCAAGCAGCCATCGGATGAATCGGATAATCAACTAATCCTCGGCGAAAACAACAGTCTAGACAATCTCACGCCGAACACACCACCGGAGCATAAGAACCTTCAAAAAAGGCTTGTCGCCAGTGCAAGAAGTTTGAAGAAGGAGAAACGGAAGCTCAAAACAGCAGAAGACACACTCAGAATGAGGTGGAGCAAAGTACTCAAGACGGCGGACAAATACGGCAATAGACACCAAACAAAGAGCTACCCGAAGCGCAAGCTGCTGCCCGAATTCGACGAGGAGGCCATAGAGCCCCCACAATCAAGAGGCAAGGAGGCCGCCTGGCCGGATAGGCGACCAGATGACGTGCCAAGAGCGCAAGCGGCGCCACATCAGATCCGCACATGACACACATAAATATCCTCGCAAAGCAGACGCCCGGTCAGGTCCATTTATGGGCCAAAGAAGAGGGCCCAGAAGCAACACAACACACCGAAAGCGATTGAAGATAACGGCACACCTAAATACAGGGTGCCGACACCCACTATGTTTCACCGATGAGGTGCTGGATCATGAATTTCAGCGGGGTTCAAGCCCGTAAACATAGAGGCATACGACGGAACAATGAGATTTTGAGTGCGGATTGAGGATTACATCCTGCACATACATATGGCTAGAGGAGATGATCTCCACGCCATAAAATATCTACCCCTCAAGCTCAAGGGGCCAGCTCGGCACTGGCTCAAAAGCCTCCTAGAAAATACTATTGGAAGTTGGGAAGAGCTCGAGGATGCGTTTAGAGCAAATTTTACGGGACTTGTGTCCACCCTCCGGATCTGAGCGATCTAAGTCACATAACTCAACAGCCCGGAGAGTCACAAGAATTTCGAACAGGTTCCTCACCAAAAGAACCAAATAGTCGATTGTCGGGGACGCCAAGCCTTAGCAGCTTTTAAACATAATGTCCGAGACGAATGGCTCATGGACACCTCGCCAAGAGAAGCCGAGAACAATGGCCGCGCTAACAAGCCTCATGACCCGCTTTTGCGCGGGGGAAGATAGCTGGCTAGCAAGATGCAGCACCAGCGACCCGAGTACATCCGAGATTAGAGATGGAAACGGAAAATCATGGCGCAGAAAGGACCAGCGCCGAAATAAAGAAAATAGCCCAAAGAACACGGCGGTCAACGCCGGATTCAAAAGCTCCCGGTCGAACAATAAAACACTGCCTCATAAGGACAACAGTGACGAGCTATCCAACCTAAACAAAATTTTGGATCGGATATGTCAAATCCATAGCACCTCCGGGAAGCCTGCAAACCACACCCACCGAGATTGTTGGGTCTTCAAACAGTCCCGCCGACTCAACGCCGAACACAAGGGGCTCGAGGCGCCAAGCGAGGATGACGACGAACCCCAACAGCAGAGCGCCGGAAAACAAAAGACTTTCCCACAAGAAGTCAAAACAGTAAACTCACTTCATGTGATGTCTGGAACAACAAAGGCGCCCGCCAAAGTAGGTGTCGACGGTCCACCCCAGCGGAACCTCGAGACTGGATGTCAAAACCAATTACTTTCGACCACCTGGACTATTCCAGCAGTATTCGAAATGCAGGATGGACTGCTCTGATATTGGATCCTATAATCGACGGACTACAATTTACACAAGTCCTAATGGATGGCGGCAGTGATTTAAACCTGCTATATCCGGACACAATCCGCAAGTTGGGGATAGACCTTACTAAAATTCGCCCTAGCCGCACTTCCTTCAAAGGAGTGATGCCAGGCCCTTACGCCAAGTGCACGGGCTCTTTACTACTAGAAGTTGTGTTCGGGTCACCCGACAACTTCCGACGTGAAAAGCTAATCTTTCATGTCGCCCCATTCAAAAGTAGCCATCAAGCACTATTGGGACGTGAAGCTTTTGTCCGCTTTAACGCAATACCACACTACGCGTCTCTTACACTTAAAATGCCCGGTCCACGCGGCATCATCTCATTAAAAGGTCGTTCAAGACCCCGGACACGACTAGACGAGTCCGGCACAAATAAACTAGGGGCTCCCTAGCCGCACACCCCTTCACAAGGGGTCGTGCGTATGAGCAATAGGAGCCAACAAAAGCTCAACTTTATTCATTTATTCATGCTCTGTTTTAAATACATTTTTCACACGATTTCTTTTCAAACTAAGTTCCTCTCTTTTACAGATGAACAGCGTGTTACACCCGTCCAGGATACATCACAACGGAGACACAGACGCAGACATGTAGTAGGGACCCGTTACAAGGATTCTTTTCAGATTAAGACCCTGCGTAAACCTTTTTTACTGTCTCTTGTTGCTACACATCCCCTGGTTTTTCACTATAGCCAGAGAGGAGGCTGGCATTTTGGCATCGGCCGCGTCAGAGGATCTCGCGTGTACCTAGACACTAGGGGCTTAGGGCATTGACCTGCCCATCATCATAAAGACCGAACACCTCAGGGAGTGTTCGGCGTCTCGAGTTAGGCCTTATATGCATCAGCTCTGAATCATGTCTTTGGTCAAATGTTGGGTTTGCCCGGCTCCTGTGTTTTGCTGCCTTACATTCTGTATCATCGGCTAACGCGACACCAGGAGAACTACTGCGATTGTGCCCCGGTTCGGCCGGGTGAGCACCTCGAGAAAAAGCCAAAACCGATCGTCATGATGTAGCGAGACTGGTCAACCACTCGATCGACCTCCGGAATGTTTAGAATTCCTCCGCTTTGACGAAGGACCGCTTCCCGGTCAGGCACACACGCGCCCCAAATCCAGAGAGCGCGGTGCCCCTACGGGCTATATCGTAGCCCCACCTTCGAACTCCTATGGCTAAGTGAAAGTGATAAAGCATTATAGTCCGGTTGCCTCGTTTGCCACGCTACCACCTCCTTCACAGGACCAAGACGTTGGATTAAGTATGAAAATGCGCTATTTCACAAACACCCCCACACCATGTGCGTGGGGGCTGAAGCCGAAGACTGCCATCTTTCAGGTTATACGCAAGTATACATTATGACCGCGACAGAGATATTTCAATACTTGAACGCACAAGTACAAAAAGCGCTTATATTATGAACATCGTTTTACAAACCATAAAGTTCATTTGAACATGACATTTTTTGAGCACTGCGACTCTATTACACGAGCACCACGCATAACTTCCCCAAAATAGTGCTCGGCGGGTAACCGGCTCTCGTCCGAACCCCGGGTTGCAACAGCGGTGGCGTCCATTTCCGTCCAGTATGTCTTCACACGGGCGAGGGCCATCCGTGCACCATCTATGCAAGCCGACCACTTCATCGCCTTTATATGCGGCACAGCCCCAAGGAATTGCTGCAATAAACCGAAATAGCTCTTCGGCTTGGGCCTATCCGGCCAGACATGAGCCACGATATCCGTCATGGCAAGTCCGGACAATCTATTCAGCTCAGCCCACTCAGCCAAGCGATCGGTCAACGGAAGTGAACGCTCCGGACTATGGAATTGAGACCAAAAAAGCTCTTCCGTCTCGTGATCCTTCTGACCTCGGAAGTGCACAACAACATCTGCCGTACTCGCCGCTAAATCCATATAAGGATCCTCCGGACCCCACAACTCGCCAAGCTGATCATACAACGGATCTGTAAACCTCTGCTGCAGAAAGGGCTTACCACCGCAATAATATCGCCTGGCGCAGCTCTCTTTATAGCCCTCATGGCGTAGCGGGCATCCTTGGCCGGCGGTGGCCTTCCTCAGTCTTCTTGCTCGCTTCGGCGTTCTTTTCAAGAACCTCATAGCGGTCGATAACATCTTTCAACTTCACGGCCATTTCGGACATCTCCTCCTTGCTTGGCGATGAGCAGCCCTTCGGCTTCTAGCTCTTGGCCGCCCTCGAGGCAGCCGCATCACTCCTTCCGCCTGCTCCTTGGCTCGAGCAAGTTACGCCGAAGGCTCTCCACAGCAGAATGGCACCATCTGCATTAAGCACACATGTTGTAAGGAGTGGGCTTCGGCTCCCTTACTAGGTGACCACTGAGAAACAACATACCTTGTGACTCGTCAAGTCGCTTATTGACCAGCGCGATGTCCCATCTGCAAACTCGAGTTGCCGTTTTAGTTCGGCAACTCCATCAGTCTGGCTGGCCACCGGACTATCCGCCACCTGCATAGGAAAGGCGAAAATTAATACCTGCGATTTTGATCCTCGGCACGCTGTCGCTTTCGACAACATACCGAGTCTCAGGGGCTACTATCTATACAGGGCGCACTTTATGTGTAAAAACTGTCAAAAGGTATGTCATTTTTACATACCTCAAACCCGGCCAGCAAACTTCTGACGGCGTCATACAACCCACCCTCGGCGGACGAAATTCTTCAGCCACCATACTCATCAATGTACGGTGACCTTCTGAGATATACGCCTTCTCAAGCAGATCTTTCAGCTCCCCCGGCCGTACACCAGTTGGTGCCGAACTCTCCGGCCCCGCCGGACTCGGGGGTACCCTCCGCGATGACACCTCAGGTTCGTCCGCCCCGCCTGATGGTGCGGCGGATGGAGGCGTCTCGCTCTCCACCATCTCCGGACGAAGGTCCCCCGAAGACGAGCTCATCTGCGAAGGACGGAGATCCGAACTACAAGGTAAAAACTTTGGTTATCCTCAGAAGCAAACATAGGGATGTCTCTTGTTATAGAACCCCCCCTTTTTCCTACTTATGGCTTCTTTGGAGGGCTGATTCCTTAGGGAGATAGTGCGTCAGGGGCCTCCCGGACGCAGGACCTCAGTGAAGATCTCTTCCCCGCTTGAGGCCTTGACCTCCGGGTTTTGAAGCGGTCCTCTTCTCCCTTGGAAGGAGGGATTCTCAATTCCCCCTTTCTCCAAAACCTCCTTGGTAGAGGCGGTAGTGTCCTTGTTCTCCCCTTCGCCTTCCTCTGAAGGCGCAACCTTCAGCATCCTGACCAGCACGGGATCCAGCGCGGTCTCCGGGAGGGGGGCCGGACACCGTATCAGCTTCGCTTGCGCTATCCACTCCTATTCAAGAGACGATGGGTTAAAAGGCAAATTCAAGAAGGCGCAAACAAACGGTGTGTCCAGACATAGGGCCACTTACCTGAGCATCTGAGCGATTGCAGCTTAGGTCGGAATCCTCGGTCAATTCCGCACACATCTCTTGTGGTCCGAAGAACAATTTATACATCTCCACGGGTGTCGTACCCATGAAGTGTTGGAGAGCTCGTGGCCCCTCTAGATTGAATTCCCACAGGTAGAGGGGGCGACGCTTGCAGGGCAGGAGACGCCGAATCAGCATAACCTGCATAACCATGACCAGATTGATCTCCCTCTCATGGAGGTCTCGAATCCGGCCCTGCAGTAGGGGTACGTCCTTTGATGGCCCCCAGTTGAGCCCTTGGTTGACCCACGACATCAGCCTCTATGGAGGCCCGGCGAAAGATGGGCGGCGGCTTCTTCTGCTGCCCCTAGGAGCGGTGATATAGAACCATTCCTGTTGCACAAGCCGAGCTCCTCCTAGAAAGAGCCCTTGGGCCATGGAGCATCGGCCCTCTTGCTTATAACCGCCGCCAAGACTCGCTTGACGCCCCTCGATCATCTTGGCTCCACGTTGAAGGTCTTGAGCCACAAACCGAAGTGGGGGTGGTGCGGAGGAAGGCCTCGCATGACGACAATGAATGATGAGATGTGGAGGATGGACTCGGAGCCAAGTCGTGGAATTCCAACCCATAGTAAAACATAAGCCCTCTCACAAAAGGATCCATCGGGAAGCCTAAACCCCGACGGAGGTGGGACACAAATACGACACTCTCGCCGGGCTCGGGAGTGGGAATGACTTGCCCTTCGGCGGGCAACCTATGTGAAATCTTGTAAGTCAGGTACTTGGCTTCTCTCAGCTTTGCACGTCCTCTTCCGTAATGGAGGAGGGCACCCACCGGCCCTGTTGATCGAGGCCGGACATCGTGGAAGGTCCGGGGCACTCGAATCTGAGACTCTGGGTGTTGGAACTCGGGGCAAGGGGCAGATTCGATGGAGGGTTGAAGAAAAAGAACGAGCCTTGGTCTCATTATAAAGAGGGAGAATACCAAGAGCCGTCCCCGTGACCGTTTGGGACTCGCATTCGATAGAGGGGGCGTGGCAACGGGCGCGGTTGGGTTACCCACGTCCGTATTGATGGGAATCCCGGAATAAGGGGAACACGATCTCTACCGACAAGGCGTGCCAAGAAACGCGCCGCTAAACGCTACCGAGGTGGTATAATAAAAACTATTCAAGTAAAAGCTTGGTGGTGGTGTGACATCATGCCACAAAATCGTCGCCAGATTGAACTTGTGTACGTATTATTCTCTCTACGGTGGAATGTGGAATTTATTTTGCAGAGCCGGACACTATCCTGGTGTTCGCAATGTTCTATGAATTATTCGGAGGAGGAACCTGCCTTGCAATGCCGAACAATATGCGCGCGGACTCATCGTCATTGAAGCCTGGTTCGAGGGCTCTTGAGGAGTCTGGACTAGGGGTGTCCGGATAGCGGACTATCATCGTCGGCCGGACTCCAAGACTATGAAGATACAAGATTGAAGACTTCGTCCCGTGTCCGGATGGGACTTTCCTTGGCGTGGAAGGCAAGCTTGGCGATATGGATATGTAGATCTCCTACCATTGTAACCGACTCTGTGTAACCCTAGCCCTCTCCGGTGTCTATATAAACCGGAGGGTTTTTAGTCTGTAGGACGAACAACCATTACAACAATCATACCATAGGCTAGCTTCTTGGGTTTAGCCTCCTTGATCTCGTGGTAGATCCACTCTTGTACTACCCATATCATCAATATCAATCAAGCAGGAGTAGGGTTTTAGCTCCATCGAGAGGGCTCGAACCTGGGTAAAAACATCGTGTCCCTTGTCTCCTGTTACCATCCGCCTAGACGCACAGTTCAGGACCCCCTACCCGAGATCCGCCGGTTTTGACACCGACACCTGCCTTTCTCCTCCTCATCCTTCCAACATTGGACACACTGGGGCCTTGTTCTTCTCAGCAGCTGGAATACTCCTAGTATTCCTCTTTGGAACTTGCTTGGCCTTGGAGGCAGCTTTGGGTGCTTCCTTGGGCTTGGATGTTGCAGCCCCGATCCGATTGCATCTCCCATAAGCTTAGCTGCCTTAGGTCTTTGGTGCAGCATCCTCTTCCTCTTCTTGTAATCTCTTCTCATAGAGGGCTTTCCAAGGACCTTGGCGGTTGTGGTTCTTGCTCTCTTCTTTTCTTGTCCTGATCACCATCATCCTCTGATTCAATTGTGAACTTCATAGTTGCACCAGTGGGGACTTTCTGGGGTTTGGAAGAAGTGACTTTCTTCTCAGGTGCTTCTTTGGGTTGAGCCCGAGGTGGCACTTGAGTGGACTTTCGGCCTTTGGCATTGGTGTCCTCTTGGCGGGAACTTTCTTCTTGAGACTTGGCTTAGTGCTATGAGCGAGCCATATTCCTTCTTGAGCACCAGTTTCTTGGAAGTGGCCTCATCTTCCGCAGCTTTGTAATCTTCATCCTCGTAATCTGAAGTTCTTTTCCTCCTTTGCCTAGTTGCAGCCTTAGGCAAATTGCTAGGAGTACTTCGCTCCCTTCATCGTAGTTGAGGGACTAGTGCCCTCACTCAAGTCCATCTGCTCTCTTGACCTGTTACGCTGTCACTCGATCGACATCTTGCAAAAGCCGATCACGACCTCGTGAGGAGTTATAGATGAGCTTATGCAGAGATTTATTTTGCAAAAGAATGATTCAAAAGTTCAGTTTTAGTTTTCCACAGAAAGCATTTCGGATCAACCAATTTTCAAACTCGGTGATACCAAAGCAGTTTTGGAACCTAAACTGATGATCTCGGTTGGACCGAGTCACAGTTTGGTGGCACCGAGACTGCTAGGGTTTCACAGAATCCTCAAATCGGTCGCACCGATTAGTAATTCTCGGTCAGACCGAGAGTCACTAGTGCAATGGCATAAGCCAAATCGGTGAGACCGAGTTTTTCAACTCGATGGGTCCGAGATGGTTTCGGCAGAAACCTAACCCTAAAAATTTGAACCTCATCTAATCTATGGACTACTTTGGCTGGATAGAAGAGTTTCAATCGTGGCAAGATTCAATAGAAATACAATGTGCTTGGAATCAGATGTGGATAGCACAAAGATCAAGTCCATACCCTAACTTGGCGGTGGACTTGCTACGGCGGCAACGGCGGGGACGAAATCCGTTGACGGCGGCGAAGACCAGCGACAGGAGGCTGCTGGCGACGAGGAGACGATCCGGAGACCTCCGATGGCGAGAGCGAGCTATTCTTGTGGCGAAGGGTTTCGGAGAAATTTCCAAAATTTTGCCCGTGGCTATATATAGCCCGACCTGTCGGTGTGACCGAGTGGAACAACTCGGTGGCACCGAGATGCATAACGTGTTCGATTCTGACAAATCGGTGAGACGAAAAGTTCAAATCGGTTGCACCGAGATTGAAAACTCAGATCAACTAAATGATCTCGGTTGGACGAAATGGAGGAATCGGTCGACCGAGAATCCAAAGAGGTTTTGGAAGTTTAAGTCTATGATGAATCGGAGACTCGAAGTGCTCCTCACACAGAGTGGTTCGAATCTTTCTTGATCAAATTTTGTGATGTAGCATGAATAGAGTTTGAGATGAGAAAAGCATAGATAGCTAAAGAAGGTTCTTAGGCATTCTTGTCCATCCACTTGGCTAAAAGAAAAGAACCCAAATAATCAAAACAACAAGTGGATGTCCTTGAATGAGTAAAATATGCACCAACATGCTCACACAATAAGATGGCAAATGAAATATGTGGCAAAGCATGCACAACCAATTCTAGCATCTATCAAACAATTGGCGATGACTAGGTCATCTATATATGAGTATATTGACTTAGGAGTCAAATGAGAACATCTGATCATAGGTCATACTCATTGTTTAAGCTCAAGTGGGGTTATCACTTTTACATAATGCATTGATGTGTTCACACCATTAGAGTTGCTTTGACTAAATTCTTAGAGTTAAGCTCCCCTAGATGTGAGATCCCCCTTAGAGGGATGAACTAACCTTGGTTTTGTCGATGATGACTTCATGTAGGTGTTGAAGATGTGGATGCTCAATGTTGGTGTAGATCATTTGGAGCAATCCTTTGGAGTGAGTTGCACTTTCAACTTACCTACATGGGTTAGTCCCACAAGGAACAAACAAGAATATCCATAGACAGAGAGTGATGGACACACAAGATGATGTCCATGAAATCATTTGCTTACCTTGTCCCTTGCCTTACCAACATGAGGGTTTGTGACTCCTTGAACTAGTGCAAGATGTGGAAGTTGATTGCACTTGTTCTTGCCAAAATGATATGAGTGAAGAATGTTGGCGGTGTCACCCTCAAGAACTCTCTAGTTCTTCTTCTTGGGATCCACATCATCTTGATGGGAATCCTTGGAGTTATAGTCGTACTTGATGAAGTAGAGCTTGGCGTAGTCTTGGGAACCCACTTGACTAAGGCCTTTGGAGCTTCTTCAAATGCATCAATCTCTTTTTGAAGCTTGTCATTGCCTTTGTTCTTGTGGTCTTGTGGTGGAAGATCATCTTGAGCTTGTGTTCCCTTGAAGGAAGTAGGATCATACTTCTCTTGTTGAGGAACAAATTTCGTCTTGGGGTATTGATCTTCTTCCCACTCAACTCCATTGGCATTGAACTTTTGTTCAAAACCAACACCTTGATTCTTCCGGTGCCTTCCTTGCTTGCGTACAATTTCCTCGAATTGCTTACTCCCGGCAAGACTCTTGTAAACACCTTTCTCTATAATTCCCTTCAATAAGCTATTTTCTTGCTCAAGTGTAACTTGGCTAAGAGAATCATTAGTGGAATCAAGAGAACTACTAGAAGCAACAATATTGGATTTGACATTATTATTGTTACTACTAGAGGAAGTATCTTTCTTGTACTTGTTACTAGTCTTGACTTGAGGCATGTAAGTAGATAAGAGTAAACGCTTGGCAATGTAAGAAGAACTTTTCTTGTGGAGATGATCATTGATTGCTTTTAAGAACTCATGCTCTTGCTCAAGATTGAGCTTTTCAAAGCGTAACTTCTCATGAGCCCTTAAAAGTTCTCGATGATCTTTGTAGATAGTTTCATGAGCTAACTTAAGAGAGTTTAGTTCTTTAGTTAGAAGCTCAATCTTCTCCTTATCATTGTCATTCGTTTTATCTTGATTAGCATGATTAATTGACGTTTCATCATAGTATTCATCACTAGAGCTGTCAACAAGTAAATCATCATCCACAAGCAAGCAATCTTCATCACTATTGAAATCAACATACTGGGGATGTGTTACCTTTGGACCTTTGGCCATGAAGCATCTTCCAACACCTTCATTTGGTGAGTCAAATATGTCGAGGAGTTGGTTGACACAAGTGCTAGACCGACAACACCTTCATCTTGAGTATATTGGTCGGAGTGATAGCTTCTCTCGGAGTGGTCGGAGTCGGAGTCGAATACCCATTCACCAACATGAGCTTGATGTCTTCGTTTTGTGTAGCTCCTTGATGACTTGTCCTTCCTTTCCGAATCCTTGCTGCTCCGTGAGGGTCTTCGTTCATAACGATCATCTCTACTCCTCCTCTCTCTTGGTGGTGATTCTTCTCTTTTGCTCCTTCTTCTTGGAGAATCTTCTCTTCTTTTGTAGGGTGTCGTACACTCATTTGAGTAGTGTCCGGGTCTCCCACAGTTGTAGCAATTGCGTTCTCGACTAGAAGATCTTTTGTCATTGTAAGACCTTGACTTGGAGCTTCTTTCTTTGCTTCTACTCTTGTAGAATTTGTTGAAGTTCTTCACCATTAAGCTCAATTCTTCATTGAAGGTTGGTTTCTCACTTGATGATGTGGGGGCTTCACTTGAGGCTTTGTAAGCACCACTTGACTTGTTGTGAAGTTCCTCCTTATCCTTGAGTGACATCTCATGAGCAACAATTCTTCCAATGACTTCTGTTGGCTTGAGATCTTTTTAGTTTGGCATCATTTGAATCAATGTGCACACGGTATCATACTTTCCATCCAATGCTCTTAGAATCTTCTTGATGATGAATTTATCAGTCATCTCTTCACTCCCTAAGCCGGCAATCTCATTTGTGATAAGAGCAAGCCTAGAGTACATTTCAGCGACACCTTCACCATCCTTCATTTTGAACTTGTCAAGCTGACTCTAGAGCACATCAACTTGGATTCCTTGAGCAGACTCGATACCTTCATGCATATCAATCAAAGTATCCCAAATTTCCTTTGCATTCACAAGACGGCTGATTTTGTTGAATTCTTCAGGGCACAATCCGTTGAAGATGATATCATAAGCTTGATCGTTGTATTGCAGCATCTTCAATTCTTCCGCATTAGCTTCACGGTTCGGTTCTCTCCCATCAAAGAATTCACCTTGCAAGCCAATACAAATAATTGCCCAAACGGCAGGGTTATGTCCAAGAATATGCATTTTCATCTTATGCTTCCAACTAGCAAAATTAGTACCATCAAACTAAGGACTTCTACGGTGATAATTTCCCTCGCTAGATGCCATACTCTCCTAGGTTGTGAAACCAAGGCTATGACCACCAAAAGCTATGGAAATCAAAGCAAATGGAGACCAAAGCTCTAATACCACTTGTAGGACCTTGAAGTATGTCTAGAGGGGGGTGATTAGACTACTTGACCAATAAAAACTTAACCTTTTCCCAGTTTTAGAGTTTGGCAGATTTTAGCTATTTTAGGACAAGTCAAGCAATCATCACACAAATCAAGCAAGCATGCAAAGAGTATATAGGCAGCGGAAATTAAAGCATGCAACTTGCAACAAAGTAAAGGGAAGGGTTTGGAGGATTCAAACGCAATTGGAGACACATATGTTTTTGGCGTGGTTCCGATAGGTGGTGCTATCGTACATCCACGTTGATGAAGACTTCAACCCATGAAGGGTAGCGGCTGCTTGAGTCCACGGAGGCTCCACCCATGAAGGGTCCACGAAGAAGCAACCTTGTCTATCCCACCATGGCCATCGCCCACGAAGGACTTGCCTCACTAGCGGTAGATCTTCACAAGTAGGCGATCTCCTTGCCCTTACAAACTCCTTGGTTCAACTCCACAATCTTGTCGGAGGCTCCCAAGTGACACCTAGCCAATCTAGGAGACACCACTCTCCAAGAAGTAACAAATGGTGCGTTGATAATGAACTCCTTGCTCTTGTGCTTCAAATGATAGTCTCCCCTACACTCAACTCTCTCTCATAGGTTTTGGATCTGGTGGAAAGAAGATTTGAGTGGAAAGCAACTTGGGGAAGGCTAGAGATCAAGATTCATATGGTAGGAATGGAATATCTTGGTCTCAACACATGGTGGTTCTCTCTCAGAAATGGTAAGTTGGAAGTGTAGGTTCGTTCTGATGGCTCTCTCCACGAATGAAGAGGAGGTGGAGGGGTATATATAGCCTCCACACAAAATCTAACCGTTACACACAATTTACCAAACTCGGTGGGACCGAATCGTTAAACTCGGTCGGACCGATTTAGTAAACCTAGTGACCGTTAGTGATTTTCGGTGGGACTGACATGCATCTCAGTGAGACCGATTCGGTTAGGGTTAGGGCATAACGTAATCTTGGTAAGACCGATTACACAAACTCGGTGAGACCGATTTGGTAATAAGCTTTCTAGAGAGTTGGTCAGGTAAACTTGGTGGGACCGATTTGCTCTTTTCGGTGAGACCGAAATGTTACAAAAAGGAAACAGAGAGTTTACATTGCAATCTCGGTGGGACCGATCGCTCACTTCAGTTAGACCGAAATGTTACAAAGGGAAACAGAGAGATTACAACCCCATCTCGGTGAGACCGAGATCCCTATCAGTAAGACCGATTTGCTTAGGGTTTGTGGCAGTGGCTATGACTTTTGGAATCAGTGGCGCCGGATAGGAAGAATCGGTGTGACCGATTTTGGCTTTGGGTTTAGGTCATTTGTGGATGTGAGAAAGTTTTGAGGGTTTTGGAGCATATCACTAAGCACATGAAGCAAGAGGCTCATTAAGCAACACCTCATCCCTCCTTGATAGTATTGGCTTTTCCTATAGACTCAATGTGATCTTGGATCACTAAAATGTAAAATGATGAGTCTTGAGCTTTTGAGCTTGAGCCAATCCTTTGTCCTTAATATTTTGAGGGGTCCACTTTCATCACCCATGCCATGCCATTCACTGAGCTTTCCTGAAATAATAGTCTTGGAATAGCATTAGCTCAATGAGCTATATGTTGTTATTAATTACCAAAACCACCTAGGGATAGTTGCACTTTCACTTTGCTGTACACCTGCGCAACTAGCGATGTGTTTGATGTTGACTTCCATAGTTTGTTTGGCATCGAACCTTATGCGTGTGCATGGACTTTTGTATTTTTTGCAGCTTGTACTTCTCTATTTTAGTCTTGTCATGAAATATGTATTTGAACTTACGCTTTGTGTGGTCTTCCTTTTTTATTTTTTTGGTGAGTGGCTGGATCTTGGTGAGCATGACTACTGAGTTCTTTGGTAGCAGTTCTCGGAGCTCGGCGTAGCTATTGATCTTAGCTGAGGCGTTCTCGAAAAGACAAGATCTGGTGTTATGAAGGGCGGTTGGGAGCTCGAGAAGTTCTACGGCTGCTTGTGCAGAGAGCCCTACTACACCCAAGAATTCCATTGTCGAATTTATAGACGGCGATGATGATGTGTTTGACAAGATTCTTTGGCGTTGGAAGAGTCACGAGGAGTGTTGCTGCCAAAGGTTTATCTCCCTTCTTTGGAATAGTGGCTCATAGAGCTAGTGGTGCTAGGAAAGATCACGCTTTGGAATCGGCAATGTTGTAAGCACGAAGCGTGCGCCTAGAGCTCCTATAAAGTTTTGCTCCCCTGTGTAGCAGCTTCACCCTCATAAATTCCCTCACCTGGACAAGGCTCGCAGGTTGTATAAGTTGTTGCTTAGTGATGAATGGCGTGAGAAGTATGCCGAGTGAGTATCTCTCATTATTTTTCCTCTTCTTTTTCTTTTGTTGTTTGTAACTGCTAGGTAAATATGACCTGAACTGTTCCTTTTTATACAACTCGAACTGCTATGAATGCCTTATCTTGCTTCTCCTTCTTTTTTTCTTGTGTGTGCTGCAAGAATACATTCTCAATGATACCTCAGCCTGATGGAAACGTAACTGACTTCACTAGGAATCGCATCTTGGAAGTTTTCTCACCTGGGCAAATGATGGAGGGTGATGTAATGGACTTCCTCATTGATGATTGGAAGCAAGATCCTGAGAGAAATGGTGATTTTGCATCTGGGAAAAGGATATTGCTGAGTCCATATTTCATCTCGGTAATCAATCAGATCGGTTTCTTTCTGTTGAACAAGACTGCCTATTTGTTTTTACGAGTTTTAATAATACTTTTGCTTGTTGATCCTTTACCGTTTTCTATTTTCTATTTTGGCTTTTTGCAGGTTGTGCTTGACTATTCGTTTTACGAGGGCGAAAATAAAGTTTTTAATGTGGAGAGTGCAGCGAGAGATTTCAAGAGCTATGTTAAAGCTAACGAAGACTTGCTCGATGCCGACCTTGTGAGATCTACTAGCTGATTTTTGGTTTTTATTTGTTTATTGTGATGCTGGTTTTTATTTTGAATATTTAACATCTCTTTTTTGGTCATTTGTTTTTAGATCATGATGCCTCTATTCAAGCTTATGGTTTTATCAAAGGATAGGAAAGTAAACCACTATTCCATATATGTCATGAATCGGTACCGAAGTAGCATTGACATCCTTGACTCTTTACCTTATCCGAAGAACCACCGTCCTTCGAAGAACACCTATCACAAAGACTGCGAGAAGATTGTGAGTGACATTTATTATCTGTACTGGATTAATATTTCTGCATCTTTGTTTCTGCTTTTTTCTGAGACCTAAAACTGCGTGGGTTGTTTTGTTTTTTTACAGATTTCTAGAATGGTCAAAGTAATGAAGGCTGTGTATGGTGATGCTCAGTACAATGCGAGCAAGCAGCCCAATTGGGAGCGGTTTGCAAAGAAACCAACGTTTGTCAAGGTCCCACTTCAAGGGGAAAATGAATGTGGCCATTATACTCTAAAGTATGCGGGATGCTCTGACGGTGAAAAGATCATTGAGAACATTGAGATTATGGCGTGGGTTTCTTGTTGTGCTTTTCAATTTCTGTTTTTGGCTTATTGTGCATCCTTTTTTATGGGTCATGATTATTATAATTTTGTTTTATTGTTTTGCAGCCACGCATTGTTGATTGGAATCTTTGAGGATCTGTATAGACTTGTGTTCAACGGAATAACCATCTTATGGTTACGGAGCTTCCCAAGGAGCTTGGGCTTTGGCTCTGATGCATAGGAGAAATGGTCATCATTTGCATAGTGAATTGGATAGTTGTGTGATATATCTCTTGAAAACATTGTAGGCTCTATTTTGTAGTGTTTGATGTCTTGTCGAGTACTATGTAATAACTAGTATATTTTGTGTTGTGTTTGAAGTGTGGCACAATGTTTAACAAACTTTTTTTCCATGATGGTTGTGTCGTTGAATAGCTATTTCATTTGTGTATGTTTCATCGGGAATTCGTTTTGGTTAAGTTTTATTTTTTGTACTGAAGACTTATATAGTAGTTGAACTGAAAACACTTTTTTCCCAAGTGTATTTATGAGTTGTTGCTGAGAAAGTGAAATTTATTTTATTTTTATGTGATTCCATCCTAAGTTGGACCTTTTATAGTTTCCGTACTCTCGTTTTCTTGTACTTATGATATAGTTCTGTTAGTACTGACTTGTAATCTCATTCAGCGTAAGGCTTTTAAAAATTTTGGAGCCAAATTCTGTTTGAATTTCTTGAACTTTAGTAGTTGAACTTCATAGTAAAAGTTAAAGTCTTGTTTTAAATTAGTTACGTTTAAGAGATAGTCCTATTAAGTTCAAAACTATTTCTTTCTCAAGGCATTAATTGGTATCACCATAGCACTTACCGAATAAACTTAGTTGTACTGAGATTTCAATTGTGCTATTAATTTGATTAATTATTTATTTTTTGTGTTGTTTGTTGCTAGTATGTCTTTCTGTTGTGTTTCTTGTGATTTTTCTCCTTTGTCGAACTTATATCTTTTTGATTTAGTTTTTGGCCTTCTTTTTTTCTAGGCTGTGGTTCTTCTCCAGGCAATGTTTGGTATAATCCTAGCACTTGCCGTATAGTCTTAGTTGTCTTGAGATTTCAGTTGTATTATTCTGTTATTCTTAGTGTGTCCTTTGTTTTAGGAATCTGTTGAAGCTTCCGTTCCTTTTTATATTTTGTAGAATGAATGTACCATGTGTTCAAGTGTACGAACTTTCGGTCCTAGCATGCTAGTTACTAGGAAATACGTCTTGATGGTTCTTTGCTTTTCTGTTAAATTACTTAGTGAATTTCTAATTTCTATTTAGCACGATGCTTTTAGTACTGAATGTTGTCCTTGGCCGAAACTTAGTCTTTTTAGTGTTCTTCTGAAACTAAAAACTAGTTTTTTAGTGTGATAGTACTACCGTTCATGTCTAAGCTGTACTGAGCGTCCAAGGCTACTATTTGCTTTTGTCCTTAATTAGTTTGCCGCTGTTTTTTTTGCGAAAATATTTATGTGTTATTTTTATTTCTCCATGACTAGTGTTGCATGGCAGCCATCAAGTTTCAACTTCAACCTAGTTCAACTTCAAATGATGGATCAACAAAATTGGAAGCTAGCAAACTTGTTGGATGACATAAGCAAGCGATGTACTTAATAGACATAGGCAAACTTGTTCAAACCACGACACACATAGCATAAGGTAGGTGGTTCAACAAAGCGAAAGCAAACTACAAATCTGAAACAACAAGACTAAGGACACACATAGCATATGGTAGCTGGTTCAACATAACGAATGCAGACTTTCATGCATCTTCATCCATGAAGTTGCGGTGGTAGTAGGGTCGACCTCTGCTCTTTTGAAATATCCCAACCTATCATGATGTTGTCGATTGTCTTCCATGACTTATGCGTTGCGCACGCATCTATTCTGCGTCACGTGATGAGGTTGTCTGGCGGCGCTGGCTGGTCCGCCACGTTTGTGGTCTTCCTCTTCATCTTCTTCTTCATGCCTTCGTAGAATGGGTGGATGCGCCGCCTACAACATCGGCCAAGGAGTCGTAGTATTTCTTGGTCTTTGGATCTTTCCACTTTGTTGCATGTCGATGAAGTTGTTGGGGTTGATTTCCAAACCAGACTTCCCGACTTCCTTGTCACCTCAATCTTGAAACCAACAAATGTGTACAATTTCTCCTCCTGCAGAAGTCTTTGAGGCGCTTGGGCCTGCAAGGGGAGACACACATTTTCTAAAGATTAGTCTTCTTTTGAGTATTTAATTCTTACTTTTTTTCTGTTTTACAAGTGATAATCCATGAGGTAGATGCTTATATATTATGAGACATGCATGAATGTAGTTAGAAACTAGTACAAAAAGTCCTGAAATTAAATTCAACTACACCATGTTATATTTTTCTTTTTGCTATCTTCGTTTGCTTCACCAAATGCTTCACCAAATTAGAGAATCATTTTACGAGTCAATGATTCATCGTTGCTTGATTCAAGTTTAGTTTTCTTTTTGTTGAATAAAAGACCTATACCAGTGCTTGATACATCTTTGTGCATTAATTCTATATCAAGTTCAAAAATTAGTTTGAGAAACATGTGCATCAAGATATGGACCTATACCACTTCACCAAAGATCTTTTAATACATCAATTCTATAAACTATACTAGTACATCAAGATCGAAACTATGCTAGTACATCAAGTTCAGAAATTAATTTGGTGCATAAAGTTAGAATGCTATAAACTTTTTTAGGATGCTAATCGGTGAAACAATCTACTTCACAGTTTGAAATGCATGTAACTTGAGAAACATGTAATCGTGCATCCACTTCATAGACTATAGTAGTTCATAGCATTCAATGAACTACTGGTACAAACAGATGACTATAATCGTTGGGAAACAAGTTTTAATTAAGTTTTTAGTGACTAGTCTTTGGTACAACAGATGAATGAACAGTAGTATGGGTTACCATTTTGTGGCTGCTGCGATGTGGTACACCAAGCGAGTTCCTCGACGCTGGCGCAGGAATGCCGCCATCTGTGGAGGTTTTTCCTCATCGGTGTACTCCACATCAACTCCGATGAAGCTCGGATACAAGCTGCCGCCCTTCATCTGAGCCTGCTCATCATCTGGTCGGCCTTATGCGGTTCTTTGGTGCGAGCGATCTCCGGCGTCTCCTTGCCGTGGAGCTCAACCCCTTTGGCGTTTTGGTGTACTCGTGCTTCTCGCCGGGGCGTGAGCGTCGGCGAGGTTGCTGCTCTTGTTGAAGTGTCGCCATGGTGACGTTTGGCGGACGGTTCCTCCGCCATCGCCTTGCTCCGCGATTGTGGGCTTGGGAGAGAAGTTTTTGGTTTGTGTGCAGTGTAGATGGAAGCGGCAATGGTGGTTACGTGAATGAGGCGAGATGGAAGACAATGGGGTATTTTTGCGATTGCATCGGCGGTGGTGTGTTTGAGGCGGTTCGTCGGGGACGTGGGTGTAGTGGTCGTGGGGGTCGCCGTTGTGCAGTGCGTCATGGCAACCACCCAGTGGGTGGCACGGGTGGTGGCCTGGAAGAACTAGCCGTCCAAGACAATTTTTTTTTACTGTTGCACTGATTAGTCTTGTCAAGCTGTACTTACGATCTGCTAAATCCCACTTGCACGTCTCTGCGGTGGTGATGATGGCATTTTGCCTTTGTTTAGGTGACGTATGGCTCTGTGATGTTTTTCCGTGTGGATGTTTAAGCATTGTTTTTCTTTGAAGTCTTTACACACTAGTTTATGTCAAAACATTTTTTAGTGCCACAGGAGTTGTTGCTCAAAAGTTGTACTTATTTTATTTTCATCTGTACCAACCTAGGTTAGGCCTTTATAGTTTTGTATTCTCATTTTTAGTGCACTTATGTTTTAGTCTTGTGTGAACTGAATTGTAATTTCATACAGTATACGGGTTTGAAATTTGATGTCACGATGGTGCGAAGCGGCCTGACTGATCCTGCTGTTTTAGTACTGATGTTGTATGTATGTTTTGAACTGATTTTTTTAATAACTTAAGTTGGGGGTTTGAGATTATTTTACGACCAGATTGTTCGTTGTGGTGTGGACATATTTTATATAAATAAGAAATTTAGCAGAATTGACAAATATATTCTATTTGAAATTTTTGAATTTTAGTAGTTGAACTTGTCGATTTTATATAAATAGGAAATTTAGCATAATTGACAAACATTATATGTTTGAACTTTTAGAGTTTTAGTAGTTGAACTTATCAGATTTTATATAAATAGAAAATTTAGCATAATTGACAAACATTATATGTTTTGTACTTTTAGATTTTAGTAGTTGAACTTGTCGGTTTTTCTATAAATAAGAAATTTAGTATAATTGACAAACATTATATGCTTGAACTTTTTGAGCTTTAGTAGTTGAACTTGTCGATTTTATATAAATAAGAAATTTAGCATAATTGACAAACATTATATGTTTTGAACTTTTTGAGTTTTAGTAGTTGAACTTGAAAGTAATATTTAATTCGGTTTTTAAATTATGTACATTTAATAGATAAGCTATTAAGTTCATTCTTTTTAGAGGTTCATTGTTTTTGTATCATATTTTTTCCTTTTTTCTTGTACAAGTTAATTGACAAACATTTTTCTTGTAGTTTATTTTTCTTTGTCCGCCATCTGGTTTGTATACAGGCTTATTGGTGGTGTGTTTTGTTGTGATGTAGGCTATTGGGCGTTTTCCGGCCCAGATAGCTCGTCCATGTGACTATCTGAGGCGTCGTGCGCGTCTTTCTGGGTTTAGTCCCACCTCGCTAGTCGAGGGCTCTGAACCTGTTTATAAGCGCAGCGGAGGCTCACCAGTTGAACTCCTCTGAACACTTACTTGAGCGCTTATACACAGCGCTCGCCCTCTCTCTTGACCTGTGGGCCCTGGTCGGCGGGTCTTGCGTTGTGCGGATTACTAGGGATTCGCCCACGGGCTCGAGTTCAAGTATCTAGCATTGTCAGGGCCTTCCTGACCTTGGGCGGTCATTTTTTTGTTTGTTTGAATCTAGTACTTGATTCCACCAGTAACTTGGAGTGATACTTTTTGTTCTAGTTCTTGTCAGTTTTGTGTGAGTGTAATCCTTTTCATTTGAGTTTTTTGCCTTCTTTTTTGTGTTTATTTTTGTGATTATTCTCAAGTGTCTTACGGTGTCATTTTGAACTATGGTACTTGCGTGTAGACTGAGTTGTATTGATAGTGCATTCATAGAAGCGCTTACTTGATGATGCTTCTTTGTAATTTTTATTGTAGTAAGAATGTACTGTCCGATCAAGTGTACTAAGTTGTATTGACACGAAAAGATGTTGTGTGGTTAGTTGCATCATAACTAGTACTTTAGAGCAACGACAACGTTCCATTCAGAAGCTACTTTTGAATTTTTGAAATGATGGATTAACAACATATGAAGCTACCAAACCAAACTTATATAATGAGATAATCAAAACATTGTACTTGATGACATAACTAAACTTGTTCAAACATGACAAGCACGATATAATCACACTGGTTCAACCCAACAAGAGCAAACTACTAATTTGAAACAACAAGATAAAAGGCAAGCACAATCAGAAGTAAAACAAAGGCAAGCTCTGATGTTATCTTCATCCAGTAAAGGGGCAATAGGGGCGGTCGTAGAAGTTTTCAGCCTCCCGCTCTTTCGCATATTCCCAACCGTCTGTGATGTAGTCGATCATGAACCATGATTTGTACGCGGCGTGCGCATCTACTCCTGCGTACTTTCGATGAGGTTGTCGGCATCTCGCTGGTCCCCACGGTTTGTAATCTTCTGCGTGTTGATCTTGTTCTTCATGCCTTTGTAGAATGGGTGGATGACGCTGGCTGCAACATCAGTCAAGGAGTCGTACTCTTTTCCGGTGTATGGAACTCTCCACTTGCGCTGAATGTCAATGAACTTGTTGGGGTTGATCTCCATACCGGACAACTTCAGCTTCTCTTTGTCGCTTTCAATGCTGAAACCGGCAAATGTGAACAACTTCTCATGCTGCAGCATCTCGGTCAGGCGCTTGGGCCTGCAAGGGTAGAGACATTTTGAATATTAGCATTACTTTGATGTTTTGAATTATTCATTTTTGTTTTGTTTTACAAGCGATGAATCCTTGAAGTAGTTTTTTATGTAGGATAAACAATGGATGAATGTACTTCAAAAACTAGTAAAGGAAGTTCTGAAATTAAATTAAGTACATCATGTTATTCTTCTTCTTGGATTATACATAGTTTGATCAATGTTGTATGTTACGCATTGGCACTAGTTTAGTCTATTTTGGTTGAAATGGGATAACACGAAACTAGTGCTTCACCAAGTCCTTAGTTTATTTTCTTACGAAAATAACATTAGATCAAATTCGAGAAAATACTTCACTACATCAAGTTCGAAACATCTTTTTAATACATCGAGTACATAGACTACTCTATTGTATCAATTTGAAACTTCACTAGTCGATCAACTTCAGAATTTAATCTTCCGCAAGATTTTCCAAATAGTAATCCATTGCATCAGGTTCATAAATACATTTATAGTATATCTACTTGAGAAAAGCGAGAGTGCATCCACTTTTCACAAACCACACTATTACATCTAGTTGGGAAAGCAAGTGTGATTAATTTTTCAGGCTACTGATAGTAATAAAACAAATAAACCATATGCAGGGCAAATGAGTAGGATTGCTCACCATTTTGTGGCGCTGCGATGTGGTACACCAAGCAGAGTTCGTCGGCGCACAAGCTGCAGGACTGCTGCCTTGCAGGGAGGTTCATCTTCGTTGGTGTAGTGCACACCAACACCGGCGATCCTCTGAAACCTGCCGCCAAGCATCCTCCAAGCACAGGAGATCACCTCGTCGACCTTTTACGCACGCTGGTGCGGGCGATCTCCGGCGTCTCGTTGCCGTGGAGCTCAACCCCTTTGAGGGTTGTTGTGTACTCGCGCTTCTCGCCGGGGCGTTAATGTCGGCGAGGTTGCTCCTCTTGTCCGGCGTCTCGGCATGATGACGCTTGGCGGACGGTTCGCCGCCATGGCCTTCCTCCGCGATTGTGGGCTTTGGAGAGAAGTTTTGGTTTGTGTTCAATGGAAATGGAAGCGGCAATGGTGGTTTGTGGGAACGAGGGAGAGGTGGAATAGAATGGGATTTTGTGCAGTGCGTGGACGGGGATTTTGCGGGAGGCGGTTCGTTCAGGGTCGTGTGCGTAGTGGGTGTTGTGGCGTGGGGTCACCGTTTGCAGTCCCTTGTGTCAACCGCTCAGTGGGTGGCGCGGATGGTGGCGTGGAAGAACTAACCGTCCAAGTGAAATAGTTTTTACTGTTGAACTGACTAGTCTTGTCAAGCTGTACTTATGACCTGCCAAATCCCACTTGCACGTATCTGCGGTGGTGATGATGGCATTTTACTGTGCCACCGATTCGTATAGTCAAGCTGTAATTATCAGCTACTTATCCCACTTGCACGTGTCAGCGTCGGTGTTGATGGAGGTCTGAACTCCTCTACTGTCGTACTCGAACTGGTGATTGAAGTGTAATTGAACGTACCAAATACCAGTGAGACTATGTGTGGTGCTAATGTTTTTTAAAACAATTTTTGTATTTTTTTAAAGGATTGTTTATATAAAGATAATCTGTGAGTAGTTTTTGAGATAAATTAGATTTTCATCGATGCAGGATGTATTATATTCGCATTTTGCTTGAGGTAATTATTTTCATGTCTTGATGGTGTTTCGAATTGGGATTTGGCAGGAGCAGGCATAGCTTTGTTTTTAAAGCGATTTTTTGAGTCGTTAACTGGTGTGTTTGTTTTACTATGCCTTTTGTCTTGCCGGTGAGATTTATCGATCTTGATGTACTACAAGAGTTTATATTTTCCTTGGCATTTTTTGTTCTTTGAGTTCTTGGTTGTGATAGTGTTTCGTCGAGATATATCCAGATAAGTTTTTCAAATTTATTTGTGACTGCATTCAAAAGGATTATCAAATAGTTTAAATAATAATATCCTTTGCTTGGTGGGCACAAATCAGAAATTATATCAGCTTGATGTGTACTCAGCCTTATCTTGACGTCGATAGTTATCGATCTTGATGTACTACAAGATTTCAAATTTTCATTGACATATTATTTTTCCTGAGTTACTAGTTCACAGTATCGTTTTGTGTCGGATATACCCGGATAAGTTTTTCAAAGCGTATTTTGTGACTGCTCCGGTGGGCACAAATCGAAACTAAAAATAACTTTAGTTACGATCGAGAGTAATCGGCGTTAAAGCTAAATAAGTTTTAGTAGCGGCGGTGTTTGTGAAATGCTTCATCATTGTGTCTTGATGCAACCGAGACTACAAGGTTATTTTTTAGTTGACGCAGCGGGATAACCACTATGTCTTTATTCAGTCTTGAGCTTCTCCTAGCGCCACGAATGTTGTGCCTTGCGGCGCTCTTTCGAGTTGAGCCTTGGCAGCTTCATCGTCAGTTTCAGTTTCCTCGCCTGCGACAATGTCATCTTCATTGTCTTCGTCTGATTGGCCATCATTCTCATCAAAATCTTCCTCTTCATCGTCTTCATTTGATTGCTTGGAACTCTGTACCTTGCCTGTTTATGTTCAGCTACACCGACCTCCTTGCCCACTTTGCACATGCGGGCATTATGTCCGTCGATTCCGCCACACTTGCGGCAAGTGTAGGCTATTCGTGTCTGTCTCCATTTGTAGAAAGCTGGGTGGCTCCAATCTGGTTGTTCTTGTTGTGATGGCATCTGTGTGGAGTGGGCATGTCGGTAGTTATGGCTGCTCACGGCGTTGCGAAACCGCATGCCCTTATCCGAGGGGTTTGCCGTCCGGGCCAAATTCCACGCGCTTGATGGGGCGTGGTGGCTTTTTGCTGCTGCTTTCGCTGCTTGTGTCTTGCTCTTCCTCCCTTTGTGTTTGAGAATATTGGGGTTTAATCACCCTTTCCTGCTTCTTCTGGTAGGATGTGCTATTGTCATGTCGTTCGCCTCTGACACCATCAAGCTCATGATCTCGCATGTGAGTTTGTCGGCGCTCTTGAGTGTGCACATGGGCAAGCTCCGGTTGCTCTGCTCTTCTTCCTTGTTCTCAAGCGGGTCAATAGATCCTAGATGGTTCATCTCGGATAACATTGTAGCATATCTGGTCAATGGCTTCATTGTCGCGACACCTCCATTTTCAGCGAGAATGCATGGCGTTGAGTTCTTGTTCAAGTTTGTCCATGACGACCCGCGACCTTGCCATTTGCTCTTGGCTTCTCAAGCTTTTTCATGCACCCTCATGTTCAGCATCGCGATGAGCTTTCAATGCGATATTGGGATGCCTTGTTTGGCGCTCTTGTCCTCAAGTCATTTCATCAAATGTTGGCTGGATGTTGGGCGTTTGGTGTATCTCGAGTATGTATTTCTCTGGAGCGTTGGCAGCCTTAATTATGCGCATCATGCACAGGACATGCCTTGAAAAAGACCTATATTTGTTTTTGGAAGAGGTGCATGTTTTTGTCATTTCATTCGAACAAAAACTTTGCAAAAAAAGCAGTACAATATGTAACATGTTTTTTGTACTCCTCACCTGTGTGGTCCCATAGCCTACACTCGCACTCATATGTTTCTCCCACGGGTCGCCACCACAGGCAGCGTCTTTGAGCCCACAGACAGTTTTTGTGGGTGGTTGTAGCGCACAAGGTACTTTGTGGGCTCTTCTGTCTCTGTCGCCGTGAAGAGTGTGCTCAGTTTCAGCCTATCTCTGATCTCGCTGTACACAGCTCATGTGTACAACTTTGCCATCTGGGTGTCAAACCCATAGTAGGTCAGCGCGTTTTCTTCCTTTTGCAGATGCAAGAATGATGACCAAATTGTTAGTTTTCTCGCAGGAAAAACTTCTAATAAAGTTTTTACTTTAGTAAGCATGTTATTTTTTGTCTTACGACAAGTGATAGAGCAATATCCGGTTACCCATTGTCTCTTGGTTCTCTGTCTGCCTCTTGGTTTTGACGCAGGAGTTTACCTGGCTTGACAAACCGGTGTAGGTTATGTCTCTCATTTACGTAGTTCTTCTTGAGCACATAGTTCATGCTCTCACTTCATTGTGTGGATGTCATTTTGGCGCAGAAAATTTCTTTGAAGTAGGCTGATATCCACTTCTCACGCTCGTTCCACATGCCCACCATTGTGGCATCATCGTGGAGGTTGTACTTATCCATGAGTCTTTTCCAGTCATCCTAAAACTCAGTTGGCATGAGGGGCCAGTTGAGAATTGATGTGAATTCATCTTTAAGGTCCTCGTGCAGGAAATACAGGTACGCAAGGTGTTCCCTGTACTTCTTCATAATGTGCCAGCGGCATAGCTTATGTACTGTGTTCTTGAAAACATCTGCGATCGCCAAAGCCATTGCTTAGGACCTTTGGTGCAGTAGTGAGAAAATAGACTCTGAGTGGTCGCGAGAGATGGTTGTGCATATATACCAATAGAACCGACACAACATTTTTTTGTGTTACTTTACTTTTCTTTTTGGAAGGGGTGGTGGTTGGGGGTGGTTTTAGCGGTTGTACCTGTGAGGATGCATGTAGGAGCCTTCATTCTCATGCACCTTAAAAATGTCTTGAACATCCACTTGAATGAATCTGCATCCTCATCTCTTATCAGGGCAAAAGCAAATAATGTAGTCTGTAAGTGGTTGTTAGTTCAAACAAACACCCCAAGTGGCATATGGTACTTGTTGGTCTTATATGTTGTGTCAAGCGTTACGCAGTCCCGGAGTCTGATCGCCCCTCGGCAGCTTGCGTTCGCTTGAATATGTTCTTAACTCTGTTGGACTCATCGAGTTGCATGTCACGAAAAATTCCTGTTTATAGCTTTCATCTCCTAAAGAAGTTGATAGTCTTTAGGACATCATCCACATCACCAATCCTTGAATTCTTTGCTTTCACGCATATCAAAAGTTCGATGAAAAATGCATGTTGAGCTGGCGTCGGGTCATGCGTTGCGTGATATGTTTGTACTGACAGAGGAAAAAAACGGAGGCGGTTTATGGGAGGAGAACAATTTTGTACTTACTGAGTTAATCAGGTCTTTGGCATTCATTTCGAGAAGTAGCTAACGGGGTCATCACCGCCTTGATATGCTCATGATTTGCGCGTGTTCAATGCCTTTGAACTGCAGTACTTGACGTACTACAAGATTGTTTTGTCAAAGTTTTTGTGGGAGTGCAAGAAGACAAGCATTTATGCGGTGAGTTGTAACTTTGTGGTTGTGTTCCCGGACTATCTCTTTTCGACAAATGTTCCATCCTTTTCCTTCTTGACCTCATTTTAGCCCCCAGTTAGTTACGGTTGTTGTCTTGTCGCGTTGTCTATTTGCTTCAGACACCTTTTATTCATAAACTCCATGGCACGTGCAATAAAGGTAGGCTCTGGTCTTAAACTTGGGGCCTTCCCTGACAGCAAAACCAGCATGCTTTGCATATACGTTGTAGAAGTTCTTAGTTTCTTCGAAAGTTTCAAACCTCATCTCTAGCCTTGGCAGAACATAAGCTTCAATATCAGGTGGCTGCACACAACAGTGACCAAACAAAAATGTTAGATGGGGTGGTCACAGCACCATGGTATGGACTGTGCTTATGTTTTTTTCTATATGGATACTTACATGTGTATAGCTCTGTCTTTGCATCGGTGTTTGTTGTTCTCCCTGGTTTATGGCGCGGTGGTGTCACCCTTGGCACATGCAGCAATGCATCTCTTGGAGGAGCAGCGTTGACGAAGATCTCCATCTTTCGTTGTATGGCTGTCTCCCCTCAGATTCATTGTGAGGTTGTTCTGTCTATATGGCTCATATCTTGTACCTTTGAACTGCTAGATTGGCCAAAAATTCGTCTTTTTGCCTGGTCTTCCCGTCGCAACTGCTCTTGCAGCACGGATGATTGATGTTGACGAGGCGTTGGTGGAAGCCTTGTTGCAACCCATCCACGGCTTCTGTCCTTGGCTTTTTGCATCTTGTTGGGGAAGGAAAACATTTGTTGTTGGTGATATTGTTGGCCTTGTTGCAACCCCAGCGGCAAAGCTTGCATTCCTAGATATTGGTGTTTGTTGTATAGAAGAACCTGTCCGTGCTTCGATGTTTGCGGTGTATCTTCAAATCTGCTGTCTTGTTGAAATATCCGGCGGTATTTCGGTGTTACCCAACCGGTGGTGCCCCATATCTGTCCGGCTCATGAAATTCTTCTTTGCGTCGCCGCTTTGCATGCATATACGCAAACAACATTCAACAGTTTTGAGATTAATCTGGTTCGTTCTTAGTCGAGTGATGAGCGTTGATGCTCAAACACGGATGTCTTGATGTCTTGTTTCTTCTACAACTTATGCAACTACGGTAGAAGTACTCCTAGTTTATGTATCATTGAACTTACTATGTAAATGTGGCACTCTCTTATCACTATCTACTTGGTAGCGCATATGTTCTAAGTTTTTTACTTGAGCGAAGATAGCATATTAGATGCCTTGTGATAACCTCGACATCCTAATCGTGCATCAATGCATCTACATTACAAGTACTACCGGTTTATGCATCCTTGAACTTCTTGTGTAGCAATTTTATATTATTATTTTCGATAACAGTTTTTTACTCGTTTGAACCGGCGCAACTACATGACTTGTACTCTTAGAAATAACAACATACAACTTTTAGGTGGTAGCTGAACCTTTGTCACTATCTACTTGGGTGGCGCATGTGTTTTTAAGTTTTTTTAATTGAACTGAAGATAGCATATTAGATGCCTTGTGATAACCTCGACAACGTAATCATGCAATAATGCATCTACATTACAAATCTTGCTAGCTTATGTATCACTAAACTTCTTGTGTAGCAATTATATAATTTTTTCGGTAACAATTTTGTTACTGCGTTCGAACTTATGCAATTACATGACTTGTACTCTTAGAAATAGCAACATACAACTTTTCGATTGGTAGCTGAACCTTTGTCACTATCTACTTGGGTAGCGTATATGTTTTAAGTTTTTTTTTACTTGAACTGAAGATAGCATATTAGATGCACTGACAGTAACCTCGACATCCTAATCGTGCATCAAGTGCCAGGGGTGTAAATGAACTGATGCAAGCATTTGCAATGTACTGATGCAGCACAGATGCATCACACAATTTTGTACTCATGAACCCAATAGTGTAACATGTAGGCGAGCATAGCAGCCAGATAAAGCGATGAGCTGATAAATTAGCGAAACATGGTACCTATCTTCATTCAAACCCAGATCTCAAAAACTTTGGTGTTGCTAGTAATGTATGTGGGAAGGATTCACCACCTGCATCTTGTTGCATGTGACTCCATCTTCGTTTCGTTGGCGGCGTATTGGCAAGAACTTGGAAGGTGGAGCCACTGTTGTTGGGGAGACGACCGTGCTTGTAGTGGAGCTCTGTCGACGAGGTCCGTCGAGGGGCGGAGGGAGGAGGCGTGTATCACGGCCCTTGCGAATCTCGGCGCCCGTGGCGGGAGGCGCTGGGAAGCTCTGCACCAGCGGCGGGTAGGCGGCGAGAGGCTCTGCAATGAGCGGAGGAAGCTCTGGCGCCCGGCGGCGAGAAGCCTGAGGAGGCTCCGCCGCCCAGTGGGAGGTCTTGTGAGGATGCTCGGCGCCGGACGAGGCGACCGATGGTGGCGGCGGTCGGGCCAGCGGCATGGCTAGATGGCAGTGCGTCGAGGGGGGAGTAGTGGTTGTGGATCGGGGGCCGGTGATGCAAACTCGCCGTCGGCGGGTCACGGCACCGCGGGCTCCCTCGCTCTGGTTGCCGCCGTCGCTCGCTCGCCCGCGACGGCTGCCTCCAACAATAGGAAGTGGGTCGGATTAGGGCTGGGTCTATCGTGGACGCGTCGTGCCTTATAGGGGCAAGGTATGAGAATAATATTCATTACCGCTAAACAAAATAGTCCAGCCCTATATATACAGTCGGAAAGACTGGGGAAATTGCAAAGTTGAAGAATTTGAAGATTGCAGAAATTTGCAAAAACTCAAATTGAAGATTTTCAACTTTGGTTGGTGGCGTAACCCATCGTATAAGAATGATGATTTCAGACACCGCGTACAATTGTCGTAGGGTTCTGAGAATCAAATTCTTCATTAATTTCTTCACACTTAGAGGGTTAGTCTTCATTGATTGAAGAAAAACATTACTTCGTGTGCTGCACATCTAAGTCATCAGTTTTGCACAAGTGTTGGGATGTGTGTCCTTTTCAAAAAATATTCAAAGATTCTAAGATATTTAGCTCACACCGCAACTTGCTAAATCTCTTCTCATCCAAGGGCTTTGTGAAGATATCTGCCACTAATCTTGATATTCACGTGGTCGATGGAGCGTCTCCCTTCAACACATGGTCATGAAGAAAATGATGGTGAATCTAGATGTGCTTTGTCTTGAAAGTTTGAAGCGGGTTGTGAGCAATCTTGATACCACTCTTGTTGTCACAATAGTGTGGCACATTCTTCACATTGATGCCATAGTACTTGAGGTTTGCTTCATCCATAGCAATTGAGCACAGCAAGATCCCGCACCAATGTACTCGGCTTCATGATGAAGCGTGATCGTGATTCGCTCCTTTGAGGACCAACATACTAAGGATCATCGAGGAAATGACATGTGCACGATGTTGACTTGCGATCCATCGATCACCGGTATAGTCGATTCGAATATCAATGAGATCAAAAGCCGAGCCCTTGGGATGCCATAATCCAAGTATTGGAGTGTGAGCTAGATCGAAGAATATGCTTCATGACCTTATGGTGTGATTCATTCGTAGCTTGAAATCGGGCACACATGCAAACACTAAGCATAATATCCGTCCTAGATGCACAAATATACAATAAAGAGACATTCATGGGCGATATACCTTTTGATTGAAGTCTTTACCATTTTCATCGGTGCATAGATGGCCATTTGTGGGTGATACGTCCATTTTGCATCATGCTTTTATATCGATATTTATTGCATTATGGACTATTATTACACATTATGTCACAATACTTATGGCTATTCTCTCTTATTTTACAAGGTTTACATGAGGGAGAATGCCAGTAGCTGGGATTCTGCTGGAAAAGGAGCAAATATTGGAGACCTATTTTGCACAGCTCCAAAAGTCCTGAAACTCCACGAAAGTCATTTTGGGAGTTAATAAAAAATATTCAGCGGAAGAAATACCTGAGGGGGCCCACCCACCATCCATGAGGGTGGGGGCACGCCCTACCCCGTTGCGCGCCCCTGCCTCGTGGGCCACCTGGCAGCCCTTCGGTGCCCATCTTCTGCTATATGAAGTCTTTTACCCTGAAAAAAATCATAAGCAAGATCACGGGACGAAACTCCGCCGCCACGAGGCAGAACCTTGGCGGAACCAATCTAGGGCTCCGGAGGAGCTGTTCTGCTGGGGAACCTTCCCTCCGGGAGGGGGAAATCATCGCCATCGTCATCACCTGCGATCCTCTCATCGGGAGGGTCGATATCCATCAACATCTTCACCAGCACCATCTCCTCTCAAACCCTAGTTCATCTCTTGTATCCAATCTTTGTACCAAAACCTCAGATTGGTACCTGTGGGTTACTAGTAGTGTTGATTACTCCTTGTAGTTGATGCAAGTTGGTTTATCCTGTGGAAGATCATATGTTCAGATCCTTAATGCATATTAATACCCCTCTGATTATGAACATGAATATGCTTTGTGAGTAGTTACGTGCATTCACGAGGACATGGGTGAAGTCTTGCTATTAGTAGTCATGTGAATTTGGTATTAGATTCGATATTTTGATGAGATGTATGTTGTCTCTCCTCTAGTGGTGTTATGTGAGCGTCGACTACATGACACTTCACCATTATTTGCTCCTAGAGGAAGGAATTGGTAAGTAATAAGTAGATGATGGGTTGCTAGAGTGATGAAGCTTAAACCCTAGTTTATGAGTTGCTTCGTGAGGGCTGATTTGGATCCATATGTTTCATGCTATGGTTAGGTTTACCTTAATACTTCTTTTGTAGTTGCGGATGCTTGCAATAGGGGTTAATCATAAGTGGGATGTTTGTCCAAGAGAGAGCAGTACCCAAGCACGGTCCACCCACATATCAAATTATCAAAGTAACGAACGCGAATCATATGAGCGTGATGAAAACTAGCTTGACGATAATTCCCATGTGTCCTCGGGGCGCTTTTATCATTATAAGAACTTGTTCAGTCTTGTCCTTTGCTACAAAAAGTTGGGCCACCTTGCTGCACCTCATTTACTTTCATTGCTTGTTACCCGTTACAAATTATCTTATCACAAAACTATCTCGTTACCTACAATTTGATGCTTGCAGAGAATACCTTCTTGAAAACCGCGTGTCATTTCATACGCTCCTCGTTGGGTTCGACACTCTTACTTATCGAGCGGACTACGATAGATCCCCTACACTTGTGGGTCATCAAGACTCTTTTAAAGCGCCGTTGCCGGGGTGAAGCGCCTTTGGTAAGTGGAAATTGGTAAGGAAACATTTATATAGTGTGCTGAAATTTATGTCACTTGTTACTATGGAACATAATCCTTTGAGGGCTTGTTCGGGTATCTTCACCCCGACCAGAGAAAAAGAGTTTCTCCTCAACCTCTGAACCTACTAAAATGTTTACTTTGAAATTCCTTCCGGTATGGTAGAAAAACTGCTAGCTAATCCCTTTGCGGAGATGGAACATTGCATCCCGATTTACACCTTATCTATGTGGATGAGGTTTGTGGATTATTTAAGCTTGCGGGTATGCCCGATGATGTTATTAAGAAGAAGGTTTTTCCTTTATCTTTGAAGGAGATGCATTGACATGGTATAGGCTATGTGATGATATGGGATCACAGGACTATAAATGATTGAAATTGGAATTTCACCAAAAGTTTTATCCTATGCATCTTGTTCATCGTGATCGCAATTATATATATATAATTTTGGCCCCGCGAGGAAAGCATAGCTCAAGCTTGGGGGAGGCTTAAGTCAATGTTATATTCATGCCCCAATCATGAGCTCTCAAGAGAAATGATTATTCAAAACTTTTATGCTCGGGTTTCTCTGAACAATCGCACCATGCTTGATACTTCTTGTGATGGGTCTTTTATGATGAAGACTATTGAATTCAAATGGGACTTATTGGAAAGAATTAAACGCAACTCTGAAGATTGGGATTCCAACGATGGTAAGGAGTCAGGTATGACACCTAAGTTTGATTGTGTTAAATCTTTTATGGATACCAATGCTTTTCGTGGATTTAGCACTAAATATGGACTTGACTCTGAGATAGTAGCTTCTTTCTATGAATCATTTGCTACTCATGTTGAGCTCCCTAAGGAGAAGTTGTTTAAATATAATCCTCCCACTGAAGTAAAAGCAGTTGCACCTATTACAGTTGAAGAAAAGACTATCACTTATAATGATCCTATTGTTCCTACTACTTATATTGAGAAACCACCCTTCCTGTTAGGATAAAGGATCACGCTAAAGCTTCAACTGTGGTTCGTAAGAGTAATACTAGAACATATACACCTCTGAGCAAATTGAAGTTGAACCTAGTATTGCTATGGTCAAAGATCTCTTGGTGATAATATTGATGGGCATGTTATTTATTCCGGTGATCAAGCTGCTAGAATTGCTAGACCCGATGCTAAGAAACATAGACCTGTTGTAGGCATGCATTATTTACTGTTAAAATAGGAGATCATTGTTATCATGGCTTATGTGCTATGGGTGCTAGTGCTAGTGCAATACCTTATTCCTTATATGAAGAAATTATGCATGATATTGAACCTTTGAGGTAGAAGAAATTGATGTTACAATTAAGCTTACCAATAGAGATACTATTTCACCAATTGGGATTGTTAGAGATGTTGAACTTTTGTGTGGGAAAGTTAAATATCATGCTGATTTTCTTGTTCTTGGTTCCCCACAAGATGACTTTTGTCCCATCATATTTGGTAGACCCTTCTTGAATCTGTTAATGCTAAGATTGATTGCGAAAAGGATGTTGTTACTATTGGTTTGGGAGATATGTCTCATGAGTTTAATTTTGCTAAGTTTCGTAGACAACCTCATGATAAAGAATTGCCTAGTAAGGATGAAATTATTGGTCTTGCTTCTATTGCCGTGCCTCCTACTGATCCTTTAGAACAATATTTGCTAGACCATGAAAATGATATGTTTATGAATGAAAGAAGGGAAATAGATGAAGTATTCTTTAAACAGGGTCTTATTTTGAAACACAACTTGTCTGTTGAAATCCTAGGGGATCCTCCACCACCCAAGGGTAATCCGTGTTTGAGCTTAAACCATTACGATACTCATAAATATGCTTATCTTGATGAAAAGAAGATATATCATGTTATTATTAGTGCTAACCTTCGGAGTAGGAAGAGGAAAGATTATTGAAAACTACGAAGAAGCACTATCTTGCTATTGGATATACTCTTGATGATCTTAAGGGCATTAGTCCCACTCTATGCCAACACAAAATAAAATTGGAGGAAGACGCCAAACCAGCTATTGATCACCAACGACGGTTAAATCCTAAGATGAAAGAAGTGGTAAGAAAGGAAATACTAAAGCTCCTCGAGGGGTATAATTTATCCCATTCTTGATAGTCGTTGGGTAAGTCACATCCATTGTTTCCCTAAGAAGGGAGGTATTACTGTCGTTCCTAATGATAAAGATGAATTCATCCCACAAAGAATTATTACAGGTTATAGGATGGTAATTGATTTCTGTAAGTTAAATAAAGCTACTAAAAAGATCAGTACCCTTTAGCTTTTATTGACCAAATGCTAGAAAGATTATCCAAACATACACATTTTTGCTTTCTAGATGCTTACTCTGGTTTTGATCGACCTTATTCACCCCGATCCGGGTTGTTGCGAGTTGGCAGAGCCATCCTGAGGAAGATGACATCCTTAGAACCACCATTGACATGATAGATAAGTAGAATCAAAGGCTAGAAATTGCAACATATAGTGTTCACAATAAACATTCGAACAAGAATGAACGAATGAATTCCCAAAGCTAACATCACACGTCCATTAAGGTGAGAAGCCACTTGATAAGAGATTGATGAAAGAAAAACCAAGGTACGAATGGAACAAATAAGTGGAAAGGATTACCCAATCACAAACCAAATATCTGCGGGAAGAAATGCTAGAGCTACTTGAATCCCACCTAACTCCCAAAACTTTCTAGTTATGCAATCAGGTGTTGGGGATACAGGGGGAGCAATATATCTCACCCAAACTAACAATCCCTACATCCAGCTATATCCATCCGTCGACACATAACCAAGAGACCTTCGAAATCGTGTACCTCAACCTTGAAAAACCATCAGTTATCGAGTTATGGCAATATTCGAACTCCCAAGTCTTGGGTGACATCGAGGTTATCTCACCAACAAGCGCATAAAAGAGATTTTCGATGTCGGCCAAACCCGTGTATTCGAGCTGCAACGATAAAATTGTGGCGACAACAGCTATATGCTATTTGCTAGGTGTAGGCTATTATTATGGTGTTGCTAGAAGGACGGCGAGAGAGGGCATGGGGGCCTTGCCCACGGCCGAGCAAGAGGAAGGGATTTTCTTCTTCATTCTTGCTTGATTAGATTGATACATCTCCTCTTTTTATATAGAGAGGTTTACTTGACTCCCAAGCAAGGCTTACTTGACCCCTAAGCAAGCGACTCTTATCTCTAACTAACCCTAAGACTAACGGGCTATACCGCATGCCCAGCCCATTACGTACTCTAACACTACACCCCACTGGACATGCAGCTTGCCCTCGAGCTGCAGCCTAACCAACTTATAACCATGACTCGACGCAACACAAACCTAACACCTAAAAACAAGCCTTTTACATCTCGGCTTGTTTTAGACTCTCAACTTTGAAATGGACTAGGACGCTTTATTTTGAACCCTCAACAAAAGTGGACACCATTCACACGCCGGACGTGCACGCGTGTACACCACCGGATCCCATGGACACCACTGGACCAAAGGAGTGCATGTGTATGGCCACTGGAAGTGGTCGCAAGAGCGACGTCAGCAGAGGCGCTCATGGCCGGCCAGCAAAGCAAGGTGCTACAGGTGCGCTCATGTCGGTGACACCACCTTCTCCTCACGGACGGCTGTTGGTCCGCACCGCACAAGAAAGAGTGGTGGGCTTGCAATGGAGAATGACGAGGAGGGGTGCGCCCCCCAACCGCCGATGTCACAGACTTTAAGGTCATCGCCGTAGGAAAACAGATGCCCGTCGCCGGGAGAAACGCATGCCCAAGATCCCGATGCAAATGAACGAGATCGAGGTCCTTTGCGCGAAGGGCAACTTGGAGGAGCGGTAGCGCAAACCACGCATCTCCCGCACACGCCGAAGCGCTAGGAGGCCGCTGCGCATAAGCTGCGGCCTCACCGCCGCCGACACATGGCGGGTAGCGATCCAAGGCGGAAGGGCCGGCGGCGGCGGCGGGGACTTGATTCCGGATGTGGACACCACGGGATGGCGGCGGATGATGGGAATGAAGTCGCCGACTCGTCGAGGGCATCCCGCACTAGGCGGCCGAGCTGACCGGCGGTGGCGCCGCAGCCGCAACGATTGCTGCCGGAGCGCCGGTGCGGGAGGCCGCCAGAGCGGCGGTTGCCACTGACCGGGGTGGGGCGGTGGTGGCGATGGATGGCAGCTGCTGCGGCAGCTCGGCATGAAGCCGGTGAAGAGCCGCTGGCGCGGCGGCTGCCACGGCAGCCACGGCGGCGCGGGGGCGGCGATGGACGGCGCAGCCTGGTGCGGCCCGTAGGATCCGGCCAAGAACATACGGATCTCCTGGACCGCCTGGATTAGGTCCCGCAGCACCCCGGACACGTCCTCCCAGGTGAGGACGGCGGGAGTGGGCACGACAGAGGATCCCGGCGTGGGCACGAGCAGGGCAATGGTCGTGGTGGTCGCCAGAGGCGACAAGGTGACCGGCAGCGGAAGAGATAGGCTTGGCGGCGATGAAGACATGATCGAAGCGAAGCTAGCTGATACCAAATTGTTATGGTGCTGCTAGAAGGAGGGCGTGAGAGGGCCGGCTGGGGGCCTTTTGCCCACGGCCTGGCAAGAGGGAAGGGATTTCCTTCTTAATTCTTGCTTGATTAAATTGATACATCTTCTCTCTTTATATAGAGAGGTTTACTTGACTCCCAAGCAAGGCTTACTTGACCCCTAAGCAAGCAACCCTATCTCTAATTAACCCTAAGACTAACGGGCTGTACCGCCAGCCCAGCCCATTACG
>JAHHZJ010003210.1:0-23440 GCA_021437245.1 Aegilops speltoides
ATTGCCGGATCATAGAGCATCTGCGAGAAAGGTATGTTTGTCCCTACTAGGGGCTAATGTCTAAAAGCAACATAATCTCTCAAATTTCCATCAAAGGAAATGCCAATGGGTTGAAACTTGTCGAAAAATAGCGACGAATGATGTTCTTTGACTTTCGGGGCCAAAATTCCTTCTTAAGGCTGAATATATGCGTACTCCGGGCCTCATAAGCATAATGAGTATTTTTTTGGATTCAGCGCGCTCACCGTGAGCAGTTTGAGTACTTATGGGTCGACACGGTTCCTAATGACAAAATTATGACCGTTTTAGTGAACATCTGTCCATTCTATGGCAGTCCTTGAAAGTACTTCATTTTCTCTTGTGCGTTTTGCTGGCTGCCCCAAAATTTCTTGTCCTCTATAGTGGAATATCGTTTCCACATATATATTGACCAATGCTAGGAATGCCCTTTAGTTCTTGGCTTTCCGTGCATGAACTACACCATGCCATCCGGCAAAAGCGAGGAGAATAAGGCAAATAGTCGCTGGATTTTCTTCAATTCTGACCAAATGAGATTGCGGATCATAGAGCATCTGCGAAAATACGTTTGTCCCTACCGGGGGGCTAATGTCTATATTCAACATAATCCTCAAATTTCCTTCAAAGGAAGTGCCAATGGGTTGAAACTTGTCGAAAAATTGCGACGAATGATGTTCTTTGACTTTGAGGCCAAAACATCACTGCTTAAGCCTGACAATGAGGTACTCCGGGCCTCTGGCATAGCGAGAGTATTATTTTGGATTGCGCGCTCATTGCTAGAAGTTTGAGCACTTATGGGTCGACACGGACTCCTAATGACAAAATATGACCGTCTTAGTGAGCATCTGTCCATTCTATGGCAGTCCTTGAAAGTACTTCATTTTCTCGTCGCTTTTTGCTGGCCCCAAAATTTCTTGTCCTCTATAATGGAGTTATCATTTCCACATATATATTGACCGATGCAGGAATGCCCTTTTGTTCTTGGCTTTCCGTGCATGAGTTACACCATGCCATCCGGCAAAAGCGAGGAGAATAAGGCATATAGCGCTGGATTTTCTTCAATTTATGGCCAAATGAGATTGCGGGATCATAGAGCATCTGCGATAAAATGCGTTTGTCCCTACCATAGGCGCTAATGTCTATAAGCAACATAATCTCACGAATTTCCTTCAAAGGAAGTGCCAATGGGTTGAAACTTATGCGAAAAACAGCGACGAATGATGTTCTTTAACTTTCGGGGCCAAAAGTCTGCTTAAGGCTGAAAATGAGGTACTCGGCCTCTGGCATAAGCGGATTATTTTAGGATTCGCGCTTTTCGCGCGAGCAGTTTGAGAACTTATGGGTCCGACACGGACTCCGAATGACAAAAATTATGACCGTTTTAGTGAACATCTGTCCAATCTATGGTAGTCCTTGAAAGTACTTCATTTTCTCGTGCACTTTTTGCCGGACTGCCCCAAAATTTCTTGCCCTCTATAGTGGAAATATCGTTTCCACATATATATTGACCGATGTCAGGAATGCCCTTTTGTTCTTGGCTTTCACGCGCATGAGTTACAACTTGCCATCCAGCGAAAACAAGGAGAATAAGGCATATAGCCGCTGGATTTTTTTCAATTCTGACCAAATGAGATTGCCGGATCATAGAGCATCTGCACACAAGATGCGTTTGTCCCTACCAGGGGCTAATGTCTAAAAGCAACATAATCTCTCGAATTTCCTTCAAAAGGAAGTGCCAATGGGTTGAAACTTGTGCGAAAAACAGCGACGAATGATGTTCTTTGACTTTCGGGCCAAAAGTCCTGCTTAAGGCTGAATCTGAGGTACTCGGTCCTCTGGCATAGCAGTATATTTTTGGATTAGATGTGCTCTTGCAGTAGTGTGAGTACTTATGGGTCCGACATGGACTCCTAATGACAAAATATGACCGTCTTAGTGAGCATCATGCATTAAAAGGGAGAGAGGATTTTGTGGAATAGTTTGATGTATTGCTTGAGCCTCGTGGGCATATATATAGGAGTACAATGACCAACTTGGAGTACAAGAGAAGGTAGGAACAAATCCTAGTCTATCCTATACTTCCTAATATACATTATACTCAACATCCCCATGATCCTAGCGGTAGGGGCCTTGAGCAGTGAGGCTGGAGAAGAATCGAGAGCAAGCCGGCGGACACCCCCCGAGTCGTAGCAGTCGGCGCGCCAGAGTCGTGGCTGGAGTGGCAACCGGCGAGGTTGCTCAAGCAAGCGATAGCCCTTTGTGCCGTTTGTCGAGGTGGCGAGGCGTGGGTGGTGGAGCCGTGGTCGAGGTAGCCGTGCGAAGAATGCCATGGTCGATGTGAGTCGAGGGTGGCGGTGTCGAGGAAATCGCCGTGGAGCAGCGAGCGCAAAGCGCCGAGTTAGCGAAGCGCGATGGTGTCGCGAAGTAAGGTGCGCCGGAAGATGATGTTGTTGACGGCGCATCGCGTGAGGTTTATAAGCCGGGGACACACCATGGGCGAACGCACTGGTGTTGCCGGCACCGAGCATGCGTAGATGGGCGAAAGCGAAGTTAATGGCTTACCGCACCAGGCTTGCGAAGCATAAAGGACACGTCGTGGAGCGAATACCTGTGGCGGTGTTGCCCGACATCGGGCATCGGAGGCCCAGGACTACCGCGAGCTATGCGCCATGTTGAAGAAGTCGGAGAAGGCAGCGAGAGAAGAACTTCGGCAGCGGTTGCGGCATCCATCGTAGCGGGCCCAATGTCTGCGGTGGTCGGAGTAAACAATTGGTCGTGGTAGATGAAGACAAAGGAGGTGGGCGGTGGCTGCGGCGACTCTGAGGTAGCGGCGGCGGCGAAGCAAAAAAAGCGGCGGCGGCGGCTGGATTGGCGGCTGGATTAAGGCGTGGCGGCGGTGCTTTCAGTAAGCGGAAAACCGACAACGTGGCGAACCGGCGCGGATCTTTGGCGTTCAGCGCCCGAGGCAATGGCTTGGCGCGCATATACCAAAAGGTCGGCCAGCGATGGCGGCGGAGTGGACCCGAACGCGGCTTTCTGACCCGAAGAAGCGGCGGCCAGCGGAAAGCAGGTCGAAGCGGCGGCGGGAACACCTCGGGCGGGGACGCGGGCCGCGATCTGCGGCCGAAGAAGCGGCCTGCGTCGGTTCGCATGTCCGTGCAACGCGAGGGCAACCTCGGGGCAGCGGCGTGGACCGCATGCCCGCGCTTCGCTATGGCCCGGCAATGCGGCGCAGCGGCAGCAGTCGTTGCAGCCAGGGGGCGGCACAGAATGGGCGGCCCGAAGGCGATGGACGCCGCGGACGCGGCACTCTGACCCGAGGCGGCGGCGTGATGGCGTGGTCGGTGCATCGCGAGGAGAACCATGTGGCGGCGGCGCTGCGGCCGGTGGGCGGCAGCGGCAGCCGATGCTCGTCGATGGGTGGCGGCGCTGAACTCGGGGCGATCTTCACGGGTCCAGCGGGCGCGCATAGCCGGCAGGCCTGGTCGGTCGCGCGGCATAGATGGCGGATCGCGGCGGCGGGCGGGTAATCAATCGATCGCCTTGCGAGTCGGGGCGCCCGCTTAGTGGAAGCGGATGGCGGAGTCGTGATAAGCCCGGCGGTGGCGGCGAAGCGGCTATGATTAGCCGCAGCATGGCGCGAGCCGCCGGGTCGGGATGATCACGAGCCCGGTCGGAACGAGGCGGTGGCGGCGGCGTGGATCGGCAGGCGGGCCGTCAATGAGCAGCGGTGAAGAACGCCGCATGATGCTAAACGCCCGGGTCGAGGCGGCCGGCGGGCGATCTGTGAGCAGGCAGCGAGGCTGCGGTCGGGGTGACCGGCAGGCGAGCGAGCAGCGGACGACAAAGCGAGCCGCGGGTCGATGAAAAGCCGTGTCGGGCGGTGTTGGAGTAAGCGCCGCAGAAGTCGGCGGCGGCGGTGGCGGCATAACCGGATCACATAGACGGAAAACCAAAAGTAGACGCCCATCAAAGCGGCCGTGAGAGAGAAAACCGGATCAAGGATCGGGAAAAAAAGACTTTCTAGGGCAGCTTGCCAACCACGACAGACAGACGAACCCTAGGTATGGGGCGCGGCCCCGGCGGTGATCATGGAGGCCGACCGCCCGAGCGGCAGCCTTGAGTCTTGAGCGGCGGCTAGGGTTTAGGATCGACTTGCGATAGATACCATGTTAAAAGGAGAGAGGATCTTGTGGAATAGTTTGATGTATTGCTTGAGCCTCGTGGGCATATATATAGGAGTACAATGACCAATTTGGAGTACAAGACAAGGTAGGAACAAATCCTAGTCTATCCTATACTTCCTAACATACATTATACTCAACACTGTCCATTCTATGGCAGTCCTTGAAAGTACTTCATTTTCTCGTGCACTTTTTGCTGCCCCAAAATTTCTTGTCCTCTATAGAGGACATATAGTTTCCACATATATATTGACCGATGCCAGGAATGCCCTTTAGTTCTTGGCTTTCACGTGCATGAGTTACAACATGCCATCCGGCGAAAACAAGGAGAATAAGGCATATAGCTGCTGGATTTTCTTCAATTCTGACCAAATAAGATTGCGGATCATAGAGCATCTGCAGAAAGGTATGTTTGTCCCTACCACGGGGGCTAATGTCTATAAGCAACATAATCTGATGAATTTCCTTCAAAAGGAAGTGCCAACGGGTTTAGAAACTTGTCTGAAAAACAATAACGAATGATATTCTTTGACTTTCAGGGCCAAAATGTCCTGCTTAAGGCTGAATTTGAGGGTACTCCGGGCCTCCTGGTGCAAACGGGGAGTATATTTTGGATTCGCGCACTCGCCGCGAGCAGTTTGAGTACTTATGGGTCCGACACGGACACCGAATGACAAAAATTATGACCGTTTTAGTGAACATCTGTCCAATCTATGGCAGTCCTTGAAAGTACTTCATTTTCTCGTGCGCTTTTTGCCTGACTGCCCCAAAATTTCTTGCCCTCTATAGTGGAAATATCGTTTCCACATATATATTGACCAATGCCAGGAATGCCCTTTTGTTCTTGGCTTTCATGCGCTTGAGTTACAACATGCCATCCGGCGAAAACAAGGAGAATAAGGCATATAGCCGCTGGATTTTCTTCAATTTACGGCCAATTGAGTTTGCTCGGATCATAGAGCATCTGCAGAAAGGTATGTTTGTCCCTACCAGGTGGGTAATGTCTAAAAGCAAAATAATCTCTCGAATTTCCATCAAAAGGAAGTGTCAATGGGTTCAGAAACCTGTCTGAAAAATAGCGATGAATGATGTTCTTTGACTTTCAGGGCCAAAAAGTCCTCCTTAAGGCTGAATTTGAGGGTACTCCGGGCCTCCTGGCGCAAGCACGAAGTATTTTTTTGGATTTGCACGATCGCCGCGAGCAATTTGAGTACTTATGTGTCCGACGCGGACTCTTACTGACAAAATTATGACCGTTTCAGTGAACATCTGTCCATTCTATGGCAGTCCTTGAAAGTACTTCATTTTCTCGTGCGCGTTTTGCCTGACTGCCCCAAAATTTCATGTCCTCTATAGTGGAGATATCGTTTCCACATATATATATTGATCGATTCCAGGAATGCCCTTTTTTTCTTGGCTTTCACGTGCATGAGTTACAGCATGCCATCCGGCGAAAACAAGGAGAATAAGGCATATAGCCGCTGGATTTTCTTCAATTCTGGACAAATGAGATTGCGGATCATAGAGCATCTGTAGAAAGATACGTTTGTCCCTACAGGGGGCTAATGTCTATAAGCAACATAATCCTCAATTTCCTTCAAAAGGAAGTGCCAATGGGTTGAAACTTATGCGAAATCTGACGACAAATGATGTTCTTTGACATTCGGGGCCAAAATGTCACCTTAAGGCTGAATCTGAGGTACTCGGGCCTCTGGCATAAGCGGGGGTATTTTTTGGATTCACGCGCTGCTTGTGGCGGTGTGAGTACTTATGGGTCCGACACGGAATCCTAATGACAAAATATGACCGTCTTAGTGAGCATCTGTCCATTCTATGGCAGTCCTTGAAAGTACTTCATTTTCTCGTGCACTTTTTGCCTGACTGCCCCAAAATTTCTTGTCCTCTATAGTGGAGATATTGTTTCCACATATATACTGACCGATGCCAGGAATGCCCTTTAGTTCTTGGCTTTCACGTGCATGAGTTACACCATGCCATCCGGCAAAAACGAGGAGAATAAGGCATATAGCCGCTGGATTTTTCTTCAATTTACGGCCAAATAAGATTGCCCGGATCATAGAGCATCTGCAAAAAGCTACGTTTGTCCCTACCACGGGGGCTAATGTCTATAAGCAACATAATGTCACGAATTTCCTTCAAAAGGAAGTGCCAATGGGTTTAGAAACTTGTCTGAAAAACAGCAACGAATGATGTTCTTTGACTTTTAGGGCCAAAAAGTCCTGCTTAAGGCTGAATTTGAGGGTACTCCGGGCCTCCTAGCGTAAGCGCGAAGTATTTTCTTGGATTCACACGCTCTCCGCGAGCAGTTTGAGTACTTATGGGTCCGACGCGGACTCCTAATGACCAAATTATGAACGTTTTAGTGAACATCTGTCCATTCTATGGTAGTCCTTGAAAGTACTTCATTTTCTCGTGCGCGTTTTGCTGACTGCCCCAAAGTTTCTTGTACTCTATAGTGGAGATATCGTTTCCACATATATATTGATCGATGCCAGGAATGCCCTTTTGTTCTTGGCTTTCACGCGCATGAGTTATAGCATGCCATCCAGCAAAAACAAGGAGAATAAGGCATATAGCGCGGGATTTTCTTCAATTCTGACCAAATGAGATTGCGGATCATAGAGCATCTGCGAAAGATGCGTTTGTCCCTACCAGGGGGGCTAATGTCTATAAGCAACATAATCCCTCAAATTTCCTTCAAAAGGAAGTGCCAATGGGTTCAGAAACTTGTCTAAAAAACAGCGACGAATGATGTTCTTTGACTTTCAGGGCCAAAAAGTCCTGCTTAAGGCTGAATTTGAGGGTACTCCGGGCCTCCTGGCGCAAGCGGGGAGTATTTTTTTGGATTCGCGCCCTCGCCGCGAGCTGTTTGAGTACTTATGGGTCCGACACGGACTCCGAATGACAAAAATTATGACCGTTTTAGAGAACATCTGTCCAATCTATGCCAGTCCTTGAAAGTACTTCATTTTCTCGTGCGCTTTTTGCCTGACTGCCCCAAAATTTCTTGTCCTCTATAGTGGAAATATCATTTGCACATATATATTGACCGATGCCAGGAATGCCCTTTTGTTCTTGGCTTTCACGCGCATGAGTTACAACATGCCATCCGGCGAAAACATCGAGAATAAGGCATATAGCCATTGGATTTTCTTCAATTTATGGCCAAATGAGATTGCGGATCATAGACATCTGCGAGAAAATGCGTTTGTCCCTACCAGGGGGGCTAATGTCTATAAGCAACATAATCTCTCAAATTTCCATCAAAACGAAGTGCCAATGGGTTCAGAAACCTGTCTGAAAAATAGCGACGAATGATGTTCTTTGACTTTCAGGGCCAAAAAGTCCTCGTTAAGGCTGAATTTGAGGGTACTCCGGGCCTCCTAGCGCAAGTGCGAAGTATTTTCTTGGATTCGCACGGTCGTCGCGAGCAGTTTGAGTACTTATGTGTCCGACACGGACTGCTAATGACAAAATTATGACCGTTTTAGAGAACATCTGTCCATTCTATGGCAGTCCTTGAAAGTACTTCATTTTCTCGTGCGCGTTTTGCCTGACTGCCCTAAAATTTCTTTTCCTCTATAGTGGAGATATCGTTTCCACATATATATTGACCGATGCCAGGAATGCCCTTTAGTTCTTGGCTTTCACGTGCATGAGTTACACCATGCCATCCGGCGAAAACGAGGAGAATAAGGCATATAGCGCGGATTTTCTTCAATTCTGGACAAATAAGATTGCCGGATCATAGAGCATCTGCGAGAAAGGTATGTTTGTCCCTACCACGGGGGCTAATGTCTATAAACATAATGTCACGAATTTCCTTCAAAAGGAAGTGCCAATGGGTTCAGAAACTTGTCTGAAAAACAGCAACGAATGATGTTCTTTGACTATCAGGGCCAAAATGTCATGTTTAAGGCTGAATTTTAGGGTACTGCGGGCCTCCTGGCGCAAGAGGGGAGTATTTTTTGGATTCGCGCACTCCCGCGAGCAGTTTGAGTACTTATGGGTCTGACACAGACTCCGAATGAGAAAAATATGACCGTTTTAGTGAACATCTGTCCAATCTATGGCAGTCCTAGAAAGTACTTCATTTTCTCATGTGCTTTTTGCCTGACTGCCCAAAAAATTCTTGCCCACTATAGTGGAAATATCGTTTCCACATATATATTGACCGATGCCAGGAATGCCCTTTTGTTCTTGGCTTTCACGCTCATGAGTTACAACATGCCATCCGGTGAAAACAAGGAGAATAAGGCATATAGCCGCTGGATTTTCTTCAATTTACGGCCAAATGAGATTGCCCGGATCATAGAGCATCTGCAAAAAGGTACGTTTGTCCCTACCAGGGGCGCTAATATCTATAAGCAACATAATCCCTCAAATTTCCTTAAAAAGGAAGTGCCAATGGGTTCAGAAACTTGTCTAAAAAACAGCGACGAATGATGTTCTTTGACTTTCAGGGCCAAAAAGTCCTGCTTAAGGCTGAATGTGAGGGTACTCCGGGAAATCTGGCGCAAGCGGGGAGTATTTTTTTGGATTCGCGCCCTCGCCGCGATCTGTTTGAGTACTTATGGGTCCGACACGGACTCCGAATGACAAAAATTATAATGGTTTTAGAGAACATCTGTCCAATCTATGGTAGTCCTTGAAAGTACTTCATTTTCGCGTGCGCTTTTTGAATGACTGCCCAAAATTTCTTGTCCTCTATAGTGGAAATATCGTTTGCACATATATATTGACCGATGCTAGGAATGCCCTTTTGTTCTTGGCTTTCACGCGCATGAGTTACAACATGCCATCCGACGAAAACAAGGAGAATAAGGCATATAGCCGTTGGATTTTCTTCAATTCTGACCAAATGAGATTGCCGGATCATAGAGCATCTGCGAGAAGGTATGTTTGTCCCTACCGGGGGCTAATGTCTATAAGCAACATAATCTCTCAAATTTCCATCAAAGGAAGTGCCAATGGGTTGAAACACATCGAAAAATAACAACGAATAGCGTTCTTTGACTTTCGGGGCCAAAAGTCCTCCTTAAGGCTGAATTTGAGGTACTCCGGGCCTCTGGCATAATGGTGTATTTTTTTGGATTCGCATGCTACTTGTGAGCCGTTTGAGTACTTATGTGTCCGTCACGGACTGCTAATGACAAAATTATGACCATTTTAGAGAACATCTGTCCATTCTATGGCGGTCCTTGAAATACTTCATTTTCTCATGCGCGTTTTGCTGCTGCCCCAAAATTTCTTGTCCTCTATAGTGGAATATCGTTTCACATATATATTGACCGATGCGGGAATGCCCTTTTGTTCTTGGCTTTCCGCAGCGTGAGTTACTGACATGCCATCCGGCGAAAACAAGGAGAATAAGGCATATAGCGCTGGATTTTCTTCAATTCTGGACAAATGAGATTGCTCGGATCATAGAGCATCTGTAGAAATGTCGTTTGTCCCTACTTGGGGGCTAATTTCTATAAGCAACATAATCCCTCAATTTCCTTCAAAAGGAAGTGCCAATGGGTTGAAACTTGTCGAAAAACAGCTGACGAATGATGTTTTTTTTTTTTTGGATTAAGCAGCTTCGTCGCGAGCAGTTTAATACTTATGGGTCAACCACAGACTCCTAATGACAAAATATGACCGTCTTAGTGAGCATCCGTCCATTTATGGCAGTCCTTGAAAGTAGTTCATTTTCTCGTGCACTTTTGCGTGACTGCCCCAAAATTTCTTGTCCTCTATAGTGGAATATCGTTTCCACATATATATTGACCGATGCGGGAATGCCCTTTTGTTCTTGGCTTTCCGTGCATGAGTTACACCATGCCATGAGGCAAAACGAGGAGAATAAGGCATATAGCCGCTGGATTTTCTTGAATTCTGACCAAATAAATTGCGGATCATGGAGCATCTGCGAGAAAGATCGTTTGTCCCTACCCGGGGCTAATGTCTATAACCAACATAATCTCACGAATTTCCTTGAAGGAAGTGCCAATGGGTTGAAACATGTCGAAAAAAAAACAGCGAATGATGTTCTTTGACTTTCGGTGCAAAATGTCACCTTAAGGCTGAATTTGAGGTACTCGGGCCTCTGGCGTGGCGGGGAGTATTTTTTGGATTCGTGTGCTCCCCTTGAGCAGTTTGAGTACTTATGGGTCCTACGGACTACTAATGACAAAATATGACCGTCTTAGTGAGCATCTATCCATTTATGGCAGTCCTTGAAAGTACTTCATTTTCTCGTCGCTTTTTGCCTAAGCCCTAACATTTCTTGTCCTCTATAGTGGAATATCGTTTCCACATATATATCGACCGATGCGGGAATGCCCTTTAGTTCTTGGCTTTCACGTGCATGAGTTACACCATGCCATGCGGCAAAAAGCGAGAAGTAAGGCATATAGCCGTTGGATTTTCTTCAATTCTGCCAAATGAGATTGCCGGATCATAGAGCATCTGCAAAAAGGTACATTTGTCCCTACCACGGGGGCTAATGTCTATAAGCAACATAATCTCACAATTTCCTTCAAAGGAAGTGCCAATGGGTTAGAATCTTGTGCGAAAAGCAGCGACAAATGATGTTCTTTGACTTTTAGGTCGAGAATGTCTGCTTAAGGCTGAATTTGAGGTACTCAGCGCCTCTGGTGCAAGCGAGTATTTTTGGATTCACACACTTGCCCGAGTAGTTTGAGTACTTATGGGTCGACCACGGACTCCTAATGACAAACATTATGGCCATTTTAGTGAACATCTGTCCAATCTATGGCGGTCCTTGAAAGTACTTTATTTTCTCGTCGCTTTTTGCTGCGCCCCAAAATATCTATAGTGAAGATATCGTTTCCACATATAGTGATGATATCGTTTCCACATATATATTGACCGATGCGGGAATGCCCTTTTGTTCTTGGCTTTCACGCGCATGAGTTACAACATGCCATCCGTGAAAACAAGGAGAATAAGGCATATAGCGCTGGATTTTCTTCAATTCTGACCAAATGAGATTGCCCGAATCATAGAGCATCTGCGAAATGTCGTTTGTCCCTACCGAGAGGCTAATGTCTATAAGTAACATAATGTCTCGAATTTCCTTCAAAGGAAGTGCCAATGGGTTGAAACTTGTCGAAAAACAGCGACGAATGATGTTCTTTGACTTTCGGGGCCAAAAGTCCTGCTTAAGTCTGAATTTGAGGTACTCCGGGCCTCTGGCATAAGCGAGTATCTTTTTGGATTAGCGCGCTCGCCGTGAGCAGTTTAGTACTTATGGGTCCGACACGGACTCGAATTACAAAATTATGACCGTTTTAGTGAACATTTGTCGGATCTATGGCGGTCCTTGAAAGTACTTCATTTTCTCGTCGCTTTTTGCTGGCTGCCCCAAAATTCCTTGCCCTCTATAGTGGAAATATCGTTTCCACATATATATTGACCGATGCCAGGAATGCCCTTTTGTTCTTGGCTTTCACGCGCATGAGTTACAACATGCCATCCGGCGAAAACAAGGAGAATAAGGCATATAGCCGCTGGGTTTTCTTCAATTCTGCCAAATGAGATTGCGGATCATAGAGCATCTGCGAAAGGTACATTTTTCCCTACCAGGGGGGCTAATGTCTATAAGCAACATAATCCCTCAAATTTCCTTCAAAAGGAAGTGCCAATGGGTTCAGAAACTTGTCTAAAAAGAGCGACGAATGATGTTCTTTGACTTTCAGGGCCAAATAGTCCTGCGTAAGGCTGAATTTGAGGGTACTCCGGGCAGTCTGGTGCAAGCGGGGAGTATTTTTTTGGATTCGCGCCCTCGCCGCGAGCTGTTTGAGTACTTATGTGTTCGACATGGACTGCGAATGACAAAAATTATAACCGTTTTAGAGAACATCTGTCCAATCTATGGCAGTTCTTGAAAGTACTTCATTTTCTTTTGTGCTTTTTGCCTGACTACCCCAAAAGTTCTTGTCCTCTATGGTGGAAATATCGTTTGCACATATATATTGACCGATGCTAGGAATGCCCTTTTGTTCTTGGCTTTCATGCGCATGAGTTACAACATGCCATCCGACGAAAGCAAGGAGAATAAGGCAAATAACCGCTGTATTTTCTTCAATTCTGACCAAATGAGATTGCGGATCATAGAGCATCTGCGAAAGATGCGTTTGTCCCTACCGGGGTGGCTAATGTCTATAAGCAACATAATCCTCAATTTCCCTCAAAAGGAAGTGCCAATGGGTTGAAACTTGTCGAAAAACAGCGATGAATGATGTTCTTTGACTTTCGGGGCCAAAAGTCTGCTTAAGGCTGAATTTGAGGTACTCGGGCCTCTGGCGCAAGCGAGTATTTTTTGGATTCATCGCTTCGCTTGAGCAGTTTAGTACTTATGGGTCCTACGGACTCCTAATGACAAAATATGACCGTCTTAGTGAGCATCTGTCCATTTATGGCGGTCCTTGAAAGTACTTCATTTTCTCGTGCGCTTTTTGCCTAAGCCCTAACATTTCTTGTCCTCTATGGTGGAATATCGTTTCCACATATATATCGACCGATGCGGGAATGACCTTTAGTTCTTGGCTTTCCGTGCATGAGTTACACCATGCCATGCGGCAAAAGCGAGGAGAATAAGGCAAATAGCCGCTGGATTTTCTTCAATTCTGACCAAATGAGATTGCCCGGATCATAGAGCATCTGCAAAAGGTACATTTGTCCCTACCACGGGGCTAATGTCTATAAGCAACATAATCTCACGAATTTCCTTCAAAGGAAGTGCCAATGGGTTGAATCTTGTCGGAAAAACAGCAGCGAATGATGTTCTTTGACTTGTAGGGCAGAATGTCCTGCTTAAGGCTGAATTTGAGGTACTCCGTGCCTCTGGTGCAAGCGGGAGTATTTTTGGATTCGCGCCTTTTCGCCCGAGTAGTTTGAGTACTTATGGGTCGACCACGGACTCGAATGACAAACATTATGGCCATTTTAGTGAACATCTATCCAATCTATGGCGATCCTTGAAAGTACTTTATTTTCTCGTCGCTTTTTGCTGCTGCCCCAAAATATCTTGTCCTCTATAGTGAAGATATCGTTTCCACATATATATTGATCGATGCAGGAATGCCCTTTTGTTCTTGGCTTTCCGCGCATGAGTTACAACATGTCATCCGCGAAAACAAGGAGAATAAGGCATATAGCGCTGAATTTTCTTCAATTCTGACCAAATGAGATTTCCCGAATCATAGAGCATCTGCGAAATGTACATTTGTCCCTACCGAGGGCTAATGTCTATAAGCAACATAATGTCTCGAATTTCCTTCAAAGGAAGTGCCAATGGGTTGAAACTTGTCGAAAAACAGCGACGAATGATGTTCTTTGACTTTCGGGCCAAAAGTCATGCTTAAGTCTGAATTTGAGGTACTCCGGGCCTCTGGCATAAGCGAGTATTTTTTGGATTAAATGCGCTCCCTTGAGTAGTTTGAGTACTTATGGGTCCGACCACGGACTCGGATCTAAAAATTATGACCGTTTTAGTGAACATCTGTCTAATCTATGGCAGTCCTTGAAAGTACTTCATTTTCTCGTCGCTTTTTGCTTGCTGCCCCAAAATTCCTTGCCCTCTATAGTGGAAATATCGTTTCCACATATATATTGACCGATGCAGGAATGCCCTTTTGTTCTTGGCTTTCAGCGAACAACATGCCATCCGTGAACACAAGGAGAATAAGGCATATAGCTGCTGGATTTTCTTCAATTCTGACCAAATGAGAGTGCCGAATCATAGAGCATCTGCGAAAGGTACTTTTTCCCTACAAGGGGCTAATGTCTAAAAGCAACATAATCTCTGAATTTCCATCTAAAGGAAGTGCCAATGGGTTGAAACTTGTCGAAAAATAGCGACGAATGATGTTCTTTGACTTTCGGGGCCAAAAGTCACCTTAAGGCTGAATTTGAGGTACTCCGGTCCTCTGGCATAAGCGAAGTATTTTCTTGGATTCACAAGCTTGCATGAGCAGTTTTAGTACTTATGGGTCCGGCGGACTCCTAATGACAAAATTATGACCGTTTTAGTGAACATCTGTCCATTCTATGGCAGTCCTTGAAAGTACTTCATTTCTCTCGTCGCGTTTTGCTGTTGCCCAAAATTTCTTGTCATCTATAGTGGAATATCGTTTCCACATATATATTGACCGATGCAGGAATGCCCTTTTGTTCTTGGCTTTCACGCTCATGAGTTACAGCATGCCATCCGTGAAAACAAGGAGAATAAGGCAAATAGCGCTGGATTTTCTTCAATTTATGGCCAAATGAGTTGCCGGATCATAGAGCATCTGCAGAAAGGTACATTTGTCCCTACAAGGGCTAATGTCTATAAGCAACATAATCTCTCAAATTTCCATCAAAAGGAAGTGCCAATGGGTTCAGAAACTTGTCTGAAAATAGCGACGAATGATGTTCTTTGACTTCGAGGGCCAAAAGTCCTGCTTAAGGCTGAATTTGAGGTACTCCGGGCCTCCGGCGCAAGTGGGGAATATTGTTTTGGATTATGCGCTCGCTTGAGCAGTTTGAGTACTTATGGGTCGACACGGACTCCCAATGACAAAATTATGATCATTTTAGTGAACATCTGTCCATTCTATGGCGGTCCTTGAAAGTACTTCATTTTCTTTTCGCTTTTTGCTGGCTGCCCCAAAATTTCTTGTCCTCTATAGTGGAAATATCGTTTGCACATATATATTGACCGATGCCAGGAATGCCCTTTTGTTCTTGGCTTTCACGCTCATGAGTTACAGCATGCCATCCGGCGAAAACAAGGAGAATAAGGCAAATAGCCGTTGGATTTTCTTCAATTCTGACCAAATGAGATTGCCCGGATCATAGAGCATCTGCGAAAGATGCGTTTGTCCTTACCGGGTGGCTAATATCTATAAGCAACATAATTCCTCAATTTCCTTCAAAGGAAGTGCCAATGGGTTGAAAAGTTGTCGAAAAACAGCGATGAATGATGTTCTTTGACTTTTAGGGCCAAAAGTCCTGCTTAAGGCTGAATTTGAGGTACTCGGGCCTCTGGCATAAGCGAGTATTTTTGGATTCGTGCACTTTCATGGCGAGCAGTTTGAGTACTTATGGGTCCAACACGGACTCCTAATGACAAAATATGACCGTCTTAGTGAGCATCTGTCCATTCTATGGCAGTCCTTGAAAGTACTCCATTTTCTCGTCGCTTTTTGCCTAACTGCCCTAACATTTCTTGTCCTCTATAGTGGAATATCGTTTCCACATATATATCAACCGATGCCGGGAATGCCCTTTAGTTCTTGGCTTTCCGTGCATGAGTTACACCATGCCATCCGGCAAAAGCAAGGAGAATAGGGCATATAAGCTGGATTTTCTTCAATTCTGACCAAATGAGATTGCCGGATCATAGAGCATCTGCGAAAGGTATGTTTGTCCCTACCACGGGGCTAATGTCTATAACCAACATAATCTCATGAATTTCCTTCAAAGGAAGTGCCAATGGGTTGAAACTTGTCGAAAAACAGCAATGAATGATGTTCTTTGACTTTCGGGCCAAAATGTCCTTAATGCTAAATTTGAGGTACTCGGGCCTCTGGTGAAAGCGGGAGTATTTTTGGATTCGATGCACTCGCCGCATAAGCAGTTTGAGTACTTATGGGTCGGAACCACGGTCTCTGAATGACAAAAATTATGAGCGTTTTAGTGAACATCTGTCCAATCTATGGCGGTCCTTGAAAGTACTTAATTTTCTCGGCGCTTTTTTGCACTGCCCCAAAATTCTTCTCCTCTATAGTTGAAATATCGTTTGCACATACCGATGCAGGAATGCCCTTTTGTTCTTGGCTTTCGCGCGCATGAGCTACAACATGCCATCCGGAGAACACAAGGAGAATAAGGCATATAGCGTTGGATTTTCTTCAATTCTGACCAAATGAGATTGCCGGATCATAGAGCATCTGCGAGAAAATACGTTTGTCCCTACAAAGGGCTAATGTCTATAAGCAACATAATCTCTCAATTTCCATCAAAGGAAGTGCCAATGGGTTGAAACTTGTCTAAAAAATAGCGACGAATGATGTTCTTTGACTTTCGAGGGCCAAAAGTCTGCTTAAGGCTGAATTTGAGGTACTCGGGCCTCTGGCGCAAGCGGGTATTGTTTTGGATTCCTTTTTCGCCATGAGCAGTTTGAGTACTTATGGGTCCGACACGGACTCCCAATGACAAAATTATGACCGTTTTAGTGAACATCTTTCCATTCTATGGCAGTCCTTGAAAGTACTTCATTTTCTCATGCGCGTTTTGCTGGCCCCAAAATTTCATGTCCTCAATAGTGGATATATCGTTTCCACATATATATTGACCGATGCCGGGAATGCCCTTTTGTTCTTGGCTTTCCGCTCATGAGTTCTGACATGCCATCCGGCGAAAACAAGGAGAATAAGGCAAATAGCCGCTGGATTTTCTTCAATTCTGGCCAAATAAGATTGCGGATCATAGAGCATCTCTGAAAAAATGCGTTTGTCCCTACGGGGTGGCTAATATCTATAAGCAACATAATCCCTCGAATTTCCTTCAAAAGGAAGTGCCAATTGGTTGAAACTTGTCGAAAAACAGCGAGAATGATGTTCTTTGACTTTCGAGGCCAAAAGTCCTGCTTAAGGCTGAATTTGAGGTACTCCGGGCCTCTGGCATAATGAGTATTTTTTGGATTAATGCGCTCGCCCTTGAGCAGTTTAGTACTTATGGGTCCGACCACGGACTCCTAATGACAAATATGACCGTCTTAGTGAGCATCTGTCCATTCTATGGCAGTCCTTGAAAATACTCCATTTTCTCGTCGCTTTTGCCTAATTGCCCCAACATTTCTTGTCCTCTATAGTGGAATATCGTTTCCACATATATATTGACCGATCGAGGAATGCCCTTTAGTTCTTGGCTTTCACATGCATGAGTTACACCATGCCATCCGGCGAAAACAAGGAGAATAAGGCATATAGCCGCTGGATTTTCACCTTTTTAAAAGGGGGGGTTTTGGGGTTTTTTTTTTGGAAGGCCCGGGGTTAAAAATTTAAAAACCCGGGGGGGTTTTTTAAAAAAGTCCCTTAATTTTAAAAATTTTCCCTCCCCCGGGGTTTTTTGGTTTGGGGGGGGGGGGGGGAAAGGGCCAAAAAACCCTTTGGGGGCAACCCTTGGAAAAAAAGGGGGGGGGGGGGGGGGGGGTTTGGTTTTTGGGGGGTTTTGGGGGGGGGGAAGTTAAAGGGGGAAGGCCCCGGGGGTTGGGGCCAAAAAAATTTTAAAAAAAAATTTTTTGGGGCCCCCAAGGGGGGCCCCCCCAAAAAAAAAAACCCCCCCCCCCAAGGTGGGGGGCCCCGGGGGGCCCGGGCTTGGGGGGGGGGGGGCCCTTTAAAAGGGGGTTTTTTTTGGGGGGGGGGGCCCCTTTTGGGGGGGGGAAAGGGGAAAAAATTTTGGGGGGGGGGTTTGGGGGCCCCGGGGGTGGGGGAAAAATTTTGGGAAAAAGGGGGGGGGTGGGGGGCCCCAAAACCCCCCAAAAGCGGGCCTTTAAAAGGGGGCCCGGGGGCCCCCCCCCCCGGGGTTGGGCCCCGGGGGGCCGGGGCCCCCCGGGGGGGGCCCGGGGGGAAAGGGGGGTTTTTCCCGAAACCCCCGGGGGGGGAAAGGGGGGAAAAGGGGGGGGGGCCCCGAAAAAGGGCCCCGGGGGGGGCCCGGCCGGGGGGGGGGGGTTTGGGGGGGTTTAAAAAAAAGGGGGGGGGGGGGGGGGGCCCGGGGGGGAAGGGGGGGAAAAAGGGGGGGGGGGGGGCGGGGGGAAAAAAACCCGGGGGGCCCCCGGGGGGGCCCCCCTTTTTAAGGGGGGCGGGGGCCCCCGGGGGGGGGGGGTTCCCCGGGCCGGGGTTCCCCAAAAACCCCGGGGGGGGAAAAGGGGGGGGCCCCGGGGAAAGGGGGGGGGGGGGGGCCCGGGGGGGGGGAAAAAACCCCCCCCGGGGGGGGCCCCCCCCGGGGGGGGGGGTGGGGGCCCCTTGCCCGGGGGGGGGGGGGGGGGGGGGGGGGCCCCCCGGGGGGGCCCGGGGGGGCGGGGGCCCCCCCGGGGTGAAAAGGGGGGGGGTTTTAAAAAAGGGGGGGGGGGGGCGGAAAAGGGGCCCCGGGGGGCCCAAATGGGGCCCCCCTGAAAAAGGGGGGTTTTTAAAAAAAAAAAGGGGGGCCGGCCAACCCTAGGATTTGGGGGGGGCCGGGGGGGGGGCCCCCCAGGGGGGGGGGCCCGGGGGGGTTTTGGGGGGGGGGGGAAGGGGGAAAATTTTTTTGGTTGGGCCAAAAGGGAAAAAAAAAAAATTATTTTTTTTTTGGGGGGCCCGGGGTTTTTAAAAAGGGGGGTTTTTGGCCCCTTTTCCCCGGGCCGTTTAAAATTTTGGGGGGAAAAGGGGGGGGAAAACCCCCCCGGGGGGGAAAAGGGGAAAGGGGGGGGGAAAAAAAAAAGGGGGAAAAAACCCCCAACCCGGGGGGGGGTTTTTTTAAACCCAAAAAGGGGGGTTTGGGAAATTAAACGGAAAACAAAACCGGAAAAAAATTTTGGCCCCCCCCTTGGGGGAAAAAAAAAAAGGGGGGGGGCCCGGGGGGTTGGGCCCCCGGCCAGCCCAAAAAAGGGGGGGGGGGCCCAAACCCCCCGGGGTACCCTTTTTTTTGGGGGGTTTTTTCCGGTTTTTCCCTTTAAAAAAAAATTTGGGGAATTTTTTTCCTTGGGGCCAAATTTTGGGGCCCAAATTTTAAAAAAAAAAAAGGTGGAAAAAATTTTTTTTAAAAAAAAATTTTTTTTAAAACCTTTTTTTTTAAATTTTTTGGGGTTTTTGGGGAAAAAAAACCCTTTTTTTTTTTTAAAAAAAAATTTCCCCTTGGGGGGTTTTTTCGGGCCTTTTAAAAAATTTTTTTTAAAAAAAAAGGCAATTTGGGGAATTTTTCCCTTTTTTTTTTTTTTTTTGGCCCTCCCGGGGTAATTTTTTCCCCTTTTTTTCCCCCCTTTTGCCCAAAATTTTTAAAAACAATTTTTTTTTTCGGGGAAAAGCCCCTTTTTTTGGGTTTCCGGGGTTTAAAAAATTTTTTTGGGGGGGGTTTTAAACCCGGGTTTTCCCCAAAAAAAAACCTTTTTTGGGGGAAAACTTTGGGTTCCGGGGTAATTTTTTCCCCTTTTTCCCCCCTTTAAAACCCCTTTTGGAAAATTTTCCCCAAAATTTTTTAAATTTTAAATTTGGCTTTTGGGAAAAAACCCCCCCCGGGGGGGGTTTTTTTTTTTCCTTTGGGCCGGGGTTTTTCCCCCCGGAAAAATTTTTTTTTTTAAAACCCAAAATTCTTAAATTTCCCAAAAAAATTTTTTTTTAAAAACCCAAATTTTTTCCTTTAATTTGGGGGCCCCCCTTTTTAAAAATTTTTTTTTGGGGCCCCTTTTTGGTTTCCCCCAAAAAAAAATTTTTTTGGGGTTTTTAATTTAAAAAAATTTTAAAAATTTTTCTAAAAGGGTTTTTTTTTTGTCCCAAAAACCCCCAAAATTTTTCCCAAAAGGGAAAGGGTTTAAAATTATTTAAAAAACGGGAAATTTTTTTCTTTTTCCCCCTTTTAAAAAGGGGGGGGGGGGAAATTTTTTTTTCCCCTTTTTGGGGGGGGGGGGGAAAAAACCTTTTTTAAAGGAAAAAAAAATTTTTCCTTTTTTTTCCTTTTTTTTTCCCAAAAGGGAAATTTTTTAAATTTTCCCAAAAATTTAAAAGGGGAACCCGGGTTTTGGCCCGGGAATTTTTTTCCCCGGCCCCGGGGGGAAAAATTCCCGGAATTTTTAAAAAAAAATTTTGGGGGCCCCTTTTGGGGTTTGGTTACCCTTTTTGTTAAAACCAAACCCCCCTTTTTTCCTTCAAAAGGGGGTTTTTTTAAAATTTTAAAAAGGGGAAAATTTTTTTTTTTTTTTAACCCCCGGGGGGGGGGGGGGTTTTTTTTTTTTTCCCCCCCTTTGGGAAAAATTTTCCAAGGCCAAAAAAATTTAAAAAAAATCTTTTCCCCTTTTTAAAAAAATTTTTTTTTTTTGGGGGCCCAAAATTTTTTTTTTGGGAAAAAAAATTTTTTAATTTGGGTCCCGGGGCCCTTTTTTGGGGGTTTTTAATTTTTTCCCCCCCAAAAAACCGGGTTAATTTCCTTTTTAGGGGTTTTTTTCCCCCGGGGAAAATTTTTTTTGGGGCTTTTTTCCCAAAATTTCTTTAAATTTTTAAAAAAGGGGTTTTTAAAAAAAAAAGCCCCTTTTTTTTTTTCCCCGGGGCCCCTTGGCAAAAAAGGGAAAAAAAGGGGGGCCCAAATTCTTAAAAAAATCCCTTTGGAAAAGGGTTTTCCCCCTTTTAATGCCTTTTAAAAAAACCCCAAATTTTTTTAAAAAAATTTTTTTTTTTTGACGGAAAATTTTTTTTTTTTCCCCCCCAAAAATTTTCCCGGGGGGGGGGTTTTTTTTTTTTTGGGCCCTTTCCCCGGGTTTGGTAAAGGGGAAAAATTTTTTTAATTTTAAAAAACCCCCAAATGGCCCTTAAAATACTTTTTTCCCCCCGGGGGCCCCCCCCAAAAAAAATTTTTTTAAAAAAAAGGGTTTTCCCCCGGGGGGTTTTTTTTTGGGGGTTGAAAAAGGGGAAAAAATTTTTTGGGGTTTCTTTTGGGGGAAAATTTTTGGGGCCCAAAAGGGGGAAAATTTTTTAAAGGGGTTTAAAAAAATAACCTTTTAAATTTTAAAAAAAAAGGGGGAAAATTTCTTTTTGGGGGGTTTTTTTTTTTAAAAGGGTTTTGGTTTTAAAATTATTTAGGAATCCCTTTTTTTTTTTTCCCCCGGGGAAATTTTCCCCAAAAAAACCAATCCCTTTTTTTAAAATTTCCCAAATTTTGGGGGCCTTAAAACCTTCCCGGGGGGTTTTTAAAGGAAAATTTTTTCCCCAAATTAAATTTCCTTTTAAAAAAAGGGGTTGGAAACCCAAAAATTTTTAATTTTTGGCCCGGGCCAAAACCCAAGGGAAAAGGAATTAAATTTTTTAAAGGGTTTTTTGGGCCCTAAAAAAAATTTTGGGCCCCCCGGGGCCAAAAAAAAAAATTTTAAAACCTTCCCAAAAATTTTGGGGAAAAAAAAGGCCTTTTTTTTTCCCCCCCAAAAAATTTAAAAGGGTTTTAAAATTTTGGGCCCGGAAGTTTAGTACTTATGGGTCAACACGTCGAATGACAAAAATTTGCCGTTTTAGTGACATCTTCCAATCTATGGCGGTCCTTGAAAGTACTTATTTTCTCGTGCTTTTGCTGCAGCCCAAAGATTTTGTCCTCTATAGTGGAAATATCGTTTCCACATATATATTGACCGATGCCGGGGATGCCCTTTTCTTAGCTTTCACGCGCCAGAGTTCTGACATGCCATCCGGCGAAAACAAGGAGAATAAGGCATATAGCCGCTGGATTTTCTTCAATTCGGCCAATAATTGCGGATCATAGATCTGCGAAGAATCGTTTGTCCCTAACCAGGGGCTAATGTCTATAAGAAACATAATCCCAATTTCCTTCAAAAGGAAGTGCCAATGGGTTGAAACTTGTCGAAAAACAACGGCGAATGATGTTCTTTGACTTTCAAGGCCAAAAGTCACCTTAAGGCTGAATTTGAGGTACTCCGGACCTCCTGGGCAAAGCGTGTATTTTTTGGATTCGCCTTGCCGCGAAGTTTGAGTACTTATGGGTCCACCACGGACTGCTAATGACAAAATTATGCGTTTTAGTGAACATCATCCATTCTTTGGCGTCCTTGAAAGTACTTCATTTTCGTCTTGGCGTTTTTGGCCCAAAATTTCTTGTCCTCTATAGTGGAATATTGTTTCCACATATATATTGTGATGCAAGGAATGCCCTTTTGTTCTTGGCTTTCACGCGTGAGTTCTGACATGCCATCCGGGAAAACAAGGAGAATAAGGCATATAGCGTGGATTTTCTTCAATTCTGACCAAATAAGTTGCCGGATCATAGAGCATCTGAGAAAGGTATATTTGTCACTACCGGGGGCTAATGTCTATAAACATAATCTCTCAATTTCCTTCAAAAGGAAGTGCCAATGGGTTGAAACTTATCGAAAAAGCGACGAATGATGTTCTTTGACTTTCGGGGCCAAAAGTCCTGTAAGGCTGAATTTGAGGTACTCCGGGCCTCCTAATAAGCGGGAGCATTTTTGGATTCCTTTTCATGGCGAAATTTAGTATTATGGGTCAACACGGACTCCGAATGACAAAGTTATGGTTTTAGTGAGCATCTGTCCAATCTATGGATCCTTGAAAGTACTATTTTCTCATGCTTTTTGCTGGCCCAAAATTTATTGTCCTCTATAGTGGAAATATCATTTCCACATATATTTATTGATGCGAGGAATGCCCTTTGTTCTTGGCTTTCACGCTGATTCTGACATGCCATCCGTGAAAACAAGGAGAATAAGGCATATAGCCTGGATTTTCTTCAATTCTGACCAAATAAGTTGCCGGATCATAGAGATCTGCGGAAGGTATGTTTGTCCCTACGAGGCTAATGTCTATAAGCAACATAATCTCTTGAATTTCCTTCAAAGGAAGTGCCAATGGGTTGAAACTTTGCAAAAACAATGACGAATGATGTTCTTTGACTTTTAGGGCCAAAAGTCCCTTAATGCTGAATTTGAGGTACTCCGAGCCTCCTACATGGCGGAGAATTTTTTGGATTGCGCCTTGAAGTTTATACTTATGGGTCCAACGGAATCGAATGACAAAATTATGACCGTTTTAGTGACATCTGTCCAATCTATGGCATCCTTGAAAGTACTTCATTTTCTCGTGCTTTTTGCGTGGCCCAAAATTTCTTGTCCTCTATAGTGGAAATATCCTTTCCACATATATTTGACCGATGCCGGAAGCCCTTTTTTCTTGGCTTTCCGCGCATGAGTTCGACATGCCATCCGGCAAAACAAGGAGAATAAGGCATATAGCTGGATTTTCTTCAATTTCACAAATGAGATTGCACGGATCATGAGCATCTGCGAAAATCGTTTGTCCCTACGGGGGCTAATGTCTATAAGAAACATAATCCCTCAATTTCCTTCAAAAGGAAGTGCCAATGGGTTGAAACTTGTCGAAAACAACGAATGATGTTCTTTGACTTTCGGGCCAAAGTCGCTTAAGGCTGTTTGAGGTACTCGGGCCTCGGCG
>JAHHZJ010003211.1:0-23754 GCA_021437245.1 Aegilops speltoides
CCAGATACTTTCGGAGACACAGTAATGCACCTTTATAGTCACCCGATTCGTTGTGACGTTTGATACACCAAAGGCACTCCTCGGTGGCGGGAGTTACGATCTCATGGTCGAAGGAATAGATACTTGACATTGGCAAAGCTTCTAGCAAGCGAACTATCGATCTTTTATGCTAAGCTTGTGATTGGGTCTTGTCCATCACATCATTCTCCTAATGATGTGATCCGTTATCAACGACATCCAATGTCCATAGTCGAGGAAACCATGACCATCTATTGATCTGGCGGGCTAGTCGACTAGAGGCTCACTAGGGACATATTGGGGTCTAAGTGTTCTACGTGTATTATGATTTCCGGATAACACAGTTATAGCATGAACAAAAGACAATTATCATGAACATTGAAATATAATAATACTTTTATTATTGCCTCTGGGCATATTTCCAACAATATCCGAGGCGAAAGTTTTAACTAAAGGCTATTACAAGGCAACCTGATTGCCCAAATGAGATCATTGTTCTTTGGGCAAACTGCTTACTGACAAATGTTTAACCCGACTACGGTTCAAGACTGTTCTTCATCTTCGCCGCTTGACATCTTCATCCCTACCCATTGGCTGGAAATCCACAATGGTCGATCGATTCCATTAAGCGCTTGGAAGCGGCCTCTTCGTGAATCAAAGAAGGCGGTTCAATGTCGGTGCGTAAGTATGCTTCACAGATTGGAGGATCAGGTTTTCCGGTTCACAGGTTAGGCGGACACTTTCGTTTGTTTTGATCATTATATTGTGCTTGGTAATGCTCCAAGTCGGCTTCTTGACCAATTGACAAGCCAGGTAGGCGTGCCGCAGTTTATCGCCGTAAGTCCTCTTCTTTGAAATCGAGCCATCTTCTTTCACGCTGGGATAGCCTTGAGCTGCTTCCACGGGATCAAAGTCTGGTACCCATGCCTTGGCTCGGATCAAGGCATTGATGGCTCGGTTCGTGCGGCGATTTCTTCACCTCTTCAATCCGGGAAGGAAGCATTGATAGCAGTTGAGTATCTTGAATCAGGGAAGGCTGGATTGTTATGTGACATTGTGGTGATAGCATTTGGGCTCCGGTATATAATTGCTCAACTAAAGTGTAGACAGCCTTGAGTTTCTTCCGCGTCATTTCCCAAGTGCCAAAGCGTGTGCCTACATACGGTCAAGGGATAGTTTTAAACCGGACTAATGATGCAGTAGGTACAACATATCACAAGTATTCACAGGGATCTTACCGAAGATGGCTGCGGTCATAGAATGTACTTGCCGCTTCACGGCTGTCGGATCATCCACCACGGTTTAAGGGCAGCTTGCATTTTACGCCCGTTTGAGCAAATTAGCCTTTTCGGTGGCCCAGGACTGCTGTTCTTTCTTCATATTTTCCTTCACTGTTCAGCAGCGGTCAAAGGCCTTTGGTTAACTCTTTCTTGGCCTTCCTGTTTTGACTGCTTTGGGTTTGCAAAGCCGCTTGTAAATCGGCAATCCGATCGTCTTTGATTTTCACCTCAGCTGTGCATTGGCGGTATGTTCAGCTAACAATTCAAGTCAAAGTCCCAACCACACAACGCAGTTATATGCTTGACACTTGAGGGCTGATGTACCTTCAATTTTCTCTTGCTACTACATGGCAAAGTCCCAAGCTTAATACAAGTATTCAACTTGGCACTTGAGGGCTAATGGCTATTTGATTCTAACAATGTTTTGTGACGGTTATATTGAAGTACCGGTTTAAGTATCAGAGTTAAACCGGCCTGGTAATTATCTTGGGAAGATTGCAAAATGGATCAAAGAAAACAATCAAGTCGGTTTGATCAAGATTACAAACCCGGCCCTTGGGGCTACAAGGACTAATATCTTGGTAATAAGGAAAGGAGTGTTACCTCGAACTTGTCCCTCATTAATTTCACCAAGCCGACTTCATAGTCACGACTCTTTGTAAAGCCGGTTCAAATATCCAGAATGAAGGTCTTGGGCGCTCAAAGCGGCATATGTTTCCAGCTCCACATCCCATTTTCCTTTATTAAAAGTGGAAGAGTCCTCTTTCACGGTATGCGAGTTAAAGTTGCAGGATTCCCGGCTCGAGGCGGCCCATTCGATAATCACAACATCATCATCTTCGACTCGGCCGGATTGTGTAGAGCACGGCTGTTTCGGAGGAGGACGCGAGGCTTCTCAAACGGACAACTGGCTGGCAGGTGGATCAGCAGATATTGAAGTATTCACAGGCCTCTCTTCAGGAATAACCTCCTCTTGAACGGAGGTCATTGGGAATATCTTGAGCGTTTTGAGATCCGGCTCGCTCATGATGCGAGCGGCAGCCTCTTCAACTATTTTGTCCAGCGAGCCTTCTTGCTGGGTTTGGTTTAGTTACGAAGAGACAAAGAGTCGGGAACAAGGCATATATATTACGAAGATATCGAAAAGCATATGGCGTTTTGACTTACCGGTGGCTATCTTCAGCGGTGGTAGTGAGTGGTGAGGATTAGCGAGAGGATGAATGGGAAGTAACCTGATAATCGGTCGGACGGATTAAGAGGTTGTGGAAGAAACCGCTTTGGAATTTAAAGCAATAAAAGGTCGGAAACCTCGGTGCGGCGCTTTGAACCGGGCTGTTTAGTAAGCCGGCGAGAGGTAACTACATCTGTCAGCTGTGCGGGTTGTCTGGCGAGCTTCATGTTCTTTGTGTCTTCATAAAGTTTGGGGTCCAAGTAAGCAAGAGGGTGAGAAAAGTTAACTTTCGGATTGCGGCGAAATTTTAGTGAAGGCAAATTTGTTGAATCGGAAGAAAGAATGGTTACCTCGGCAAATCCTGCATTCTGGCTTCAGCGTCATCGACAAGCATCATCATCAATAAGCGTGTAAAAAGCAAGCCAAGAGAGTCAAGTTCGGATTACTCACATCATCGTCAATGGCGGGTCGGATGAAGCGGTGGTCTTTCTCTTGTGGGCTGATTTCTTGACAACTTTTGTTTTGGGCGATTTGGCCCCTTGACTTTATCCGCTTTGTCTTGAGAAAGTTTCTTGCTCCAAAGCGGATTATCACCATGGATCGAAATAATTAAAGTTGGATATATGAAAGTAATAACGGGTTTTTATGATGACGATCGAGACATATCGCGGTGGTGTGTTGGTGGTGCGATGAGAGCCAAGCGGTTTGGCGCGAAGATGCTCGGTTCATTCAGCATTTTCTTCTTGAATCCGTAACTTCATCCTCGGAAAGTTCAAGTTTGGTGTGTCGGAGTGGGTCATCGGCGCTGCGGTATCTTGGCACATCAAGCGAACGCCGGCTCAAAAGCGGTATGCCCCAAGATAACCAACGCGTGCAAGATCAATTCGGTCAAACCGTTGGCCATAAAGGCTCGGAGCTTGGACAGTTGTGGGGCATATTTGCTTCTCTCTTTGGCGAGTCAATCTTTGAGAAAAGGATGAGTATTGCTTAGCGCTCGGGCCGAAAGCCGGTAAAGATTTTCACCTTGAGAATATCTTTGCGGTAGAACCAAGTCGCATTCCATTCTTTGGGGTGAGTATGGAGTTTGGCGTGGGGATAGGTGATCTCCTTCCTTTTACGGATAGCCATACCGCCTAATTCTATATTGGGGCCGTCGGTGAATTGATCTGACGGTTTAGATGGAAGAGATCTCGAGCAGTTCAACGAAGGTTCCTCTTGCAGATATGCTTGGATAGCACTTGAAAGTAGCACAGGTTGGTGGCGGAGTTGGGGCCAATGTCTTGGGGGCGGAGCTGAAAATTGGCCATCACGTCCGGTAAAATTTGGACCGGGCGGTTTGAAACCGGGCGGTGATCATGAAAACTACAACTTCCCTTCTGAGGTGTGGGAGGACATTCCTCTCAGGAGCCCTCAATGGACCGTATTTTTGTCATCTAAAGCGTAATCGATACAGTTCATTCAAGCGTGTCTCGGAGGCAGGAAGAAACCAGTTGCATTCATACACTGTTTGGCCATGATAAGATCTACAAGGAGAAGGATCCGGTTTAAGGCGTGCTTGTTACCAAGTGATTGATCTAAGTTATGATAAACGGGGCGGTTTCTATAAATCAGTTCATTGTGATATAATGTCGGATCGTTACGGCGGTTCAACAAGGGGACTAATGGTGTACCTATGCGGTTTAGCAGCTTTTATTATGGTGAGTTAAACCGCCTAATCTAGGCCTTGGAGATAATTGAAGTCATGGACAGTTTACGAAACAAGTTTCACAAGATCACATGATTACTACGGATCAAATCGAGTTTTAGAAAAGCGGGAATATTTGTGAAGTAAAGAAAAGCGGAAGTGGACCATAAGGCATATGTATATATCGAGAAGATCCATGAGATTAAAATGAGAAAGTACAAGCGGATACACAAGGGTCATCATTGATCTGAACAGGATTCATAGCATGGTTCAAAGCTAAAAGGATGAAAGCATACGAAGAACATGGTATGAAGCTCGAACCCTAAAAACAGATCTAAGTCAGAAACAGATTTAAGAAGGGAAGAAACTACGGGAATGGAAGATCACGGAAAGAGGCGCGGTGTTACGATGCGTTCAGTCGATCTGGGCCTAGGATGAAGCGAAGTCGATAGCGATGGCGAGCTCAAAGAAGCGGCGCGAGGAAAGCGAAGAAGAGAAGCGAAGGAGAAAAGAATGACCCGCCGGTCCTATTTATAAAGCGATAAATCTAGGTCAGCGCGTGGATCGAGGACTGCTATTAAAGAAAGGCGTTATAAAGGATAAAATTTCAAGATGACGTCATGCGGTTCTGATGACGAAGCAACGGCGTCATGCGGTTCTGATGACGAAGCAGCGACATCATGCGGTTTACGGTGATCGGAAGCAACGGCAGCGTGGCGGTTTCCAAACAAAGAAGATGTCAAGATACGGGCTTTGTGTAGGATTGACATGAACCAGTTCAAATCAATCGGGGCCTAATGTTGGGGATATTACCACTAGGTGTAAACCGGCCAGCTTGGGCGGGTTAGCTAGGGCGGGTTAGCTCCGTAAGTCGGTTTAGAGCTTGTAGCCGTAAACCGGCCTGATGTATGACTTGTATTGTAAGTTAGGAATAGAGATACCAACGGGATCACAGTATGAACGGTTGGGACTCTCTGAACCGGCAGGCGTCACTCATGTACATAAGGGGCGACCGGCGGCGGTTCAAACAGACAACCACAACTCGAGCCTAAGCGAAGCTTGTTTGCTCCTAGCCATCGAGACTACATCAATTCCATCACAACTAGGCGTAGGCTTTTACCTTCATCGAAGGGGCGAACTAGTATAAAACCCTTGTGTCTTTGTGTCGCTTTAACCCCTGCAAGTAAACCCGTAGCGATGGCTCCACGACTAAGTCCTTACGCTAGGACATCTGCGTGACAAATCCACACGGGGACTATGTCGAAGATATACTCCTCGCTCGGAAATTGTCAGGGGATCGAAGACCACTTCGGTGTGGTGAGCACTGTACAATTGGCCTCGACACTTTGTATGGCGCCTTTGAAAGTCGTCTTTGTAGGTTTAATCCTTGAGGGTCTATGCCCATCTTGCACACTATATCTGATAAAGCAGGTTCAGGCTCTGCCGCCGTCCATCGAGATTCTCGTGAGTGAAATCCATCAGCGATTGGGTCTAAAATCAATGCGGCAAATCCGCCATGGCGGATCTTGGTCGGATGATCTCTTGAATCGAAAGTGATTGGGCAAAGGACCATGGATTGAACTTGAGGCGGCTGGCTCCATCGCGTATCGTCCTTAGTGCGCTTTCGCTCCCTCTTGGGTATATGGGTTGCGTAAATCATGTTCACCGTCCGCACTTGTGGGGGGAAACCCTTCTGTCCTCTATTGTTCGGTGGTCGGGTCTCTTCCTCGTCGTCGCTGTTTAGCCCCTTGTCATTGTTTTCGGCAATTAACTTGCCTGCCTGCTTGAACACCCAACAATCTCTGTTGGTGTGATTAGCTAGCTTTCGAAGTGCCATGTATCGGCATAGCGGTCGAGTATTCGGTCCAAATTGGGCCGGACCGGAGTGGTTCTTTTGAATGGCTTCTTCCGTGACGGGTTTAGAGCCTCGGAATCCGGCGTTGACTGCCGTATCCTCCTTGTAAATGCGCCGTTGATGCGGCGTTTATTTTACTTTGGCGACCTGCCATTGTGCGTCCTTGGTATCCGGACTGCCAGAATTTTCTTTGAGGTTGTTGCTGCGAGCTAGCCAGCTATCCTCTCCCGCGAAGCGGGTCATTAATGATGTGAGGGCTGCCATGGATTTGGCTTTTCTGTCCTAGGTGCTGGCTAGCCATTACGCGCGGATGTTATGCTTGAAGGATCGAGGGCCTCGCATCCGGACGGTCGACGATTTGATTTTTCTTTGTGAGGAACCGTGTCGAAATGTCGGCTGATTAAATCGGCTGTTGAATTATGTGGCTTAGGTCATGGCGTCGGTGGTCGCACATATGTGACACAGAAGTTGTCGAGGAATCGGCTTCGGTCTTCCCAACACAATTGACTCTGCGGGCAGGCTGTTAAGCTAATGCCGAGCTGGTCCTTTAAGCTTAGTGGGAGATACTTGATGGCGTGGAGATCGTGCATGGCGGGCCATATGGATGTGAAGGAGATAATCTTGATCCAAACCACGGGGTCTATTGTGCCATCGTAGGATTCAATGTTTACGGGTTTAAACCCTTGAGGATTTGATGATCCATTACTTCGTCGATTGAAGCATAGCGGGTGTGCGGCACCTCTATATTGAGCAATATCACGGCGTAGCTCGGCGGGCGTTATGCTGCTGTGTTGACCCGGCGGAGTCATTGTATCTGGCGGCGGTATTAAATGCGTGGGTCATGGGGCGCCCGTGATCCATAGATGGATCTGGATTGCCTTGCTTTGTCCTCAATATATCTATAAGTCGTGGCGTTCCCTCTTGGCTTCGTACTTTTGGAGCGATGCCGGGGTACGGTCTTGGTGGAGGGCCTAGATGCCTCTCTGTCTCGGCCACGAGGTGGTCGGTCGGCCGTATTGTGCGCTGGTGATGAAGGTATGTATGTTTCCTCCTCTAATCGGGGGAGCAACTTGCGTCTTGGGTAGCTTTTGGAGGGGCGTTCGAGTTCATACTCTTCGGCCGCGAGGACCTCGGTCCATCGATCGGTAACAGGTCCTGATCAGCTTGAAGCTGCTGCTGCTTTTTCTTTAGGCTATTTGCCGTGGCGATAAGCCTGTGTTTAAGCGCTCTTGTTGACGGGATCCTCGGGCACGGCGAATTAAATCGTCGTTGAGGCTTGCCTCGTCTTGAGGAGGAGGTATATAGTTATCATCCTCGACCTCTTAAATGCCGCCCTCTCGTGAGGGCTTGCCTACATCCTCTGCGCTGAATCTTCTGGAGGGATTATCTTCGGCACTCTCTAGGGTATTATTATCTCACGTGCTGAATCTCCATTCTTCTTTGTGGCGAGATTTAGGCGGCGCCCGCTAACGTCGCGCTTGGGATGTTCTTTGAGAATCTGCCTCCGCTGCTTCTTCGCCGTCCCCCTCTTTTGGGGTGTCCACCATGTATATGTCATATGGCGAGGTGGTCTTCCGGTGCTTACATGGCGCTGGTTCTTGTTAAATCTCGGCATCGTCGTCCATACCGTCGATGTCCTCGAATCGTAGTCTAGCATGTGTGTTAGATCGTCGGCGGTGGCTACAAAGTGGGTGGTGGGTGGACTTTGAATTTCTTAGTTGTCGTATCCCAACCGTCCTGGCCATAGTCGGCCAGGTCTCTCCGGATAGCGAGAGATGTTTTAACGAATGTAGGATGTCGCCAAAGGCGAGTGTTGGAAAATGTCCGCAGCGGTGAATTCCATAACGGCGTCCAATCAGATTCGATTGGCGAGGCGTGGGAGGTCGAGTCCGCAAAGTCGGCACCTCAGTCACGAACCGCAAGGACAAGGTTAGTGTTCGGCTCCATCGCCGTGGAAGTTGCAGCCCCGGCGGTGTCCAACCACGGTCCTCGATCACAGGCGTCGGCTCGGACTAAGGGCGGGCGGATTCTTGTCGTCCACCAAGGCAGCATTACGTGGCGAGCTAGATCATGCCCATCGTGGTGATGCAGCCTGCGCTTGGGCGTGGCTCGAGCCCATCGAAGATCAAGTCCAGCGGATGTCGGCCGTGAAGTTTAGGCTTCGAACCTGACTGGCGGCCAGGGGCGTAGCTTCGATCTGCTCGGATGGCCAGCGAATTAGCCCATGATCTTGAAGCCGCCCGAACACGAAGATCTGTCGGGGAGAAAAGTCTCACCACTGGACAGCATTGTTGATTGAAGAAGCCATCGAGCCTATCGGTGGCGACAGAGGAACTCTCAATGAAAGCACCAATGTCGGTGTCAAAACCGGCGGATCTCGGGTAGGGGTCCCGAACTATCGTCTAGGCGGATGGTAACGGAGACAAGGGACACAATGTTTTACCCAGGTTGGGCCCTCTCGATGGAGGTAAAACCCTCGTCTGCTTGATTAATATTGATGATATGGGTAGTACAAGAGTGGATCTACCACGAGATCAAGGAGGCTAAACCTAGAAGCTAGCCTATGGTATGATTGTTGTAATGTATGTTGTGTCCCTACGGACTAAAGCCTTCCGGTTTATATAGGCACGGAGAGGGCTAGGGTTACCGAGTCGGTTACAATGGTAGGAGATCTACATATCCGTATCGCCAAGCTTGCCTTCCACGCCAAGAAAGTCCCATCCAGACAGGGCGGAGTCTTCAATCTTGTATCTTCGTAGTCTTGGAGTCCGGGGACGATGATAGTCGGCTGTCGAACACCCCTAGTCGGGACTCCTCGGTGCTCCTAAGGAGAAGGAGGAGAAAGTGAAGGGAGTTGATGTCCAAAGGGCAAGAACATTTCCTCAAACAAAGCCGTGACTTTAACCCGTCATATGTGTTGTGCCGTGCTAGTGATGGACATGTTTATGCTAAATTTGTTAGTTCTTCTTATGAGTACATTGAATGGTCTATTTGGGTTCCCAAGACCCTTGTTACTAACATCAAAGGACCCATTACTAAATGGGTACCTAAATCAAGCATTGATCTCGTGTAGGTGTTTGCTTCGGTGGGGATCATGGTTGCTCGATAGTGGAGCAACAAATCATATGACCGGGAGCAAGGACTTGGTTGTGGGCGTGCAAGAGATTCCATCTATGCCCACCAATCTCGAGTGGGGTGATGCATCACATTCTAAGGTATTGGGTCACGGCAAGGTTGTCATTTCTCATGATCTAACGATCGAGAAAGTCATGCTTGTTGAGTCCCTTGCATACAACTTGCTTTCCGTTCGTCCTTTCGCACTCATGGGTTTTGCTACATTCTTTGACATTGATACGTGGCCCTCTTGTGGAGCAAGACTCTTAAAGTAGCCTTTGTTGGGCATGTAGAAACGGTCTTTATGTGATTAACTTTTGGGCGACCCACTAAGACGCGACATGCCTAATGGCTAAAGTTGGCGTGGGATGGCTTTGGCATCGCTGTTTTGTAACACCGGATGTATCTTTCCATATTTGTAACTCCAACTCTTGCCATTTTCGGATATGTGCTATGATATTCCCTCCGTGGTTGGGTTTTGTTTTCGTTTTGCATTTTGTTCATGTCATGCATCTCATATCATGTCATCATGTGCATCTCATTTGCATACGTGTTAGTCTCATGATTAGAGCATATTCCCGTTGTCCGTTTTGCAATCCGGCACTCCTATGTTCCCGGCGTCCCCTCTTGTTCTTTTCCGTGTGCGGGTGTTGAACATTCTCGGAATGGACCGAGCCTTGCCAAGTGGCCTGGTATAGCACCGGTAGACCACTGTCAAGTTTGGGTCATTTGGAGTTCGTTTGGTACTCAGCGGTTAACGCGCTCTCGCAAAGGCCTCTTTTGAGTTGCAGCCCAACAACCCTCCAAAACAGCCCAATAACCCATCTAACTCCCCTCCATGCCCTCGATCGTTCGATCACGATCGTGTGGTAACTACACCCATTTGGACTCTCCTAGCTCCCTCTATGCCTATAAATAGACCCTCCCGAAAATCGGTGAAACCCTAAAATTCTCCTCTCGCGCCCCGGACACGTCCCGGCCGGGCAGACGAAATCGCCGCCGCCGCCGCCGTGGCGCCCGCCTCGCGAGCGCGCGCCGCCGCCGCCGCCGCCGCCGCCCCGCTAAACGCGAGGCCCCGCCAGCCAGCCTCCCGCCGCGCGCCGCGCCGCCCGCCGCCCGCCGCCCGCCGCCGCCGCCGCCCGCCGCTCCCGCCGCCGCCGCCTCCGCGCCGCCGCCCGCCGCCCGCCGCGCCGCCGCGCCGCCGCCCGCCGCCGCCGCCCGCGCCGCCGCCGCCATGCCGCCATGCCGCCGCCGCCGCCGCCGTCCGCGCCCGCCCGCCCGCCGCGCGCCGCCGCCAGCCCCCGGCCGCGCCGCCGACCTCCCCCTCCCCGCGCCCTCTCCGGCCGGCGACCTCGAGCCGTCCCGATCGGATCGAACGCCTAGGTTGACTTTTCCCCCCCAAATCTCACTAAGTCTTTATCGTGTTAATTTCGTGCATTTTCATAGCATCACATCTCCGCAACCGTGGCTCCGTTTTGGGCGTATAATATGTCAAATTGTTCGCCTCGAAGAGTACATCATTTCATTCCATTGCATCATTTGCATTTGAGCTCATCTTGATGCCCGAAATGCTGTTGGAAGATAGCTTCAGATCGTTAGTTTCAGAATCTTATCAGTTCGAGCTCTTTTGTCATTTTTGCCATGAATTATGTGTGCACCCTATGAACTTGAGTCCTACATGTGAGTTGAACATTGCCATGCCATCTTTCAGGGGTGTATGCCATGTATTTTTGTGAGCTATGTGTTGACTAGAACAAGCATGCAAAGTAGGGATGATGATGTTGCTGATTTCAGGAACTTAGTGATTTCACTAAGTCTTGTCCTGCTGTTAATTTTATGCCATATGTTCATGTTGTTACAGAGAGTTCTATGCCCTTTTTGAGCATGATCAGTAAGGGTGTTTTGAACATATGGATGTGCTCTATCCATCCATGCCTTTGTTGGCATTTATGGAGTAGTCTAGCATGTCATTTTCGTGCTCTACTTTTGCTTGAAAATGTTTCCTGGCAGACTGTTTGCATGAGATTCAATTTTCACGAGGTCGTTGTAGTTGATCCGTGTATGCTATGATGTTGTTCTTGCCATGTATAGCTCCTATGCCATGTCTTCTTGATGGGTGTATGCTTAGTTTATCATGAGATGCTCTGTAGTGAGTGCATCGAGCTCACGAACATGCCATGTTGAATCTGTTTTGCCATGTCCTGATATTTCACTAAGTCTGAAATCTGTAATAAAACTTGCAATGTTTACATGGGTGCCATCATTTCTTAGAGTCCTTTTTGGCTTATGGTCAGTAAGGGACTATTGAAATATGCTTTGAGTAGAATCATGTCATGCCTTGCTTTGCTATTATAAGTTCCTGTAGCATGTTGTTTGCTTGCTCTAAACATGCCTTCTGATGTTAATTCCTGGCATGTTAGTATTTTCACTAAGTCTGTGAACCTGATATTTTGAGCACTTTCACCATGCTTGTTTGAACATGTTATGATGTGATTTAGCCGTAGCTCAGTGTTCCTCTTTTGTTAAGCATCTCCTGTAGTTCGCTGCCATATGCTTTGTTTTTATGTTGGGGTGCTGTAGCATAGTTTAGTGTTGCGTGCTAAGTAGCATCGGGCTGTTAAGCAGATTTCGTCATTCTTGTTTTGCTTGTCATTTGCAAACCGTGCATCCGATTCGGTGATCTTTATATCGATTTCAACGAAATCATCTCATCTTTCAGCGGCATACTTGGTTTGCCAAGTTGATGCCAGTTCATCATTTTCCTTCGGACATACATATGCATTGCATATCACATCTCGCATCGCATGTCATGTTTTGCATCATATTGCTTGTGCATTGTTCCTTGTTTGATTGTGGTTCCGTTGCTTGTGTTCTTGCTTTGGGTAGAGCCGGAGGCGAGTGCGTGAGCGAGGAGCCTGTTGAGAAGCGCCTCGAGGATCAAGCCTTGACAACTCGAGAACCTTACGAGCAAGATGACCATACCTTGATATCACTTCTATCTTTGCTTGCTAGATGCTCGCTCTTTTGCTATGCCTATCTGCGATACCTACCACTTGCTATATCATGCCACCCATATTGCCATGTCAACCTCTAACCATCCATGTCCTAGCAAACCGTTGTTTGGCTATGTTACCGCTTTGCTCGGCCCTCTTATAGCGTTGCTAGTTGCGGTGAAGATGAAGTTTGTTCCTTGTTGGAACACGGATATTTTAGGATATCACAATATCTATTGTTTTAATTAATGCATCTATATACTTGGTAAAGGGTGGAAGGCTCGGCCTTATGCGGTGTTTTGTTCCTCTTGCCACCTAGTTTCGTCATCTACGGTGTTATGTTCCTTGATTTTGCGTTCCTTCTGCGGTCGGGTGATTTATGGGACCCCCTTGACGGTTCGCTTTGAATAAAACTCCTCCAGCAAGGCCCAACCTTGGTTTTACCATTTGCCACCTACACCCTTTTTCCCTTGGGTTTCGCGAGCAGGGTCATCTTTATTTAGCCCCGGGCGGTGCTCCTTCAGTGTTGGTCGAACGAGGCGACTGCGGGGCCACCTCGGGAAACTTCGAGTCTGGTTTTACTCGTGGCTGTCTCATCCGGTGTGCCACGAGCGAGATATGTGCAGCTCCTATCGGGATTTGTCGGCACGGTCGGAGGTCTTGCTGGTTTAGTTTTACCATTGTCGAAATGTCTTGATGTCGGGATACGAGTCGATCGGAGTGTCTTGGGTGAAGGTTTATTCCTTCGTTGACCGTGAGAGCTTGTTATGGGCTAAGTTGGGACACCCTGCGGTATTATCTTTGAAAGCCGTGCCCGCGGTTATGAGGCAGATGGGAATTTGTTAATGTCGGTTGTAGAAAACCGAAGTTGACCTTAATTAAAATACATCAACCGTGTATGTAACCGTGATGGTCTCTTCTCGTGGTCGGGAAGTGAAACTGATGTTGGAGTTATGCTTGGCGTAAGTAGTCGGGATCACTTCTTGATCGCTAATAGCTTCACGACCGCGCCTTGCTTCTCTTCTCGCTCTCTTTTGCGATGTAGCCACCATATATGCTAGTAAACTTGCGGCAGCTCCTCCTTTTGACACCAGCCTTCCCTTAAGCTTAAATAGTCTTGATCTCGCGGGTGTGAGATTCTTTGAGTCCACATGGCTCCTGATTCTACCAAAGCAGATCACGGTATCGGTGATGCGGTAGCGATGATGGCACAAGTGAGCTGAAGTGGGAATATGATGAGGCCCTTGGTCGATACTATGTTTCCTTTCGGACGATTAGTAGTGGAGCCAGTTAGGCGATCGGGGATCTGTGTTGCATGTGGGGTATTCTTCTTTTATTTTGGTTCCGTAGTCGGACCTTGATTGTATCTGGATGATGTAATGCTTTATTCATGTAATTGTGTGAAGTGGCATTGTAAGCCAACTATGTACCTTTTCCTTATGTATTACATGGATTGTGCGAAGATTACCTCACTTGCGACATTGCTTTCAATGCGGTTATGCCTCTAAGTCGTGCCCGACCGTGGGAGATATAGCCGCATCGAGGCGTTACAAGTTAGTGTCGAGCCATCCCGACCTTAAGGCCCCCCTTTGCTTGATCGTTTTTAGTGGCGAGTTGTGTCTAGAAAAATGTTTTGAGTCATTTAGGATTATATATATCGGAGAGTTTAGGAATTCTTTTTACTCCCGGTCCTTGACCTTACGGTGAGGTATCTGGCGTAGAGTTTTGACTCTTCTCTTCTCAAATTTCACTAAAAATTTTTTTTAGGATCAGCGGGTATCTTAGAATCGTTCGATGGTTTTATGATGACAACATTGTCTTGGTTGCCTCGACATTTAGGGGTTGTGGCGGTGTCCGGGAGTTGAGCTCCGAGGTGTTGTCGTCATAATTTTATCGTTGCGATTCTGGAATACGAGTTTAATCGCCGACATCGAAAATCTCTTTTATGCGGTTGTTGGTGAGATAACCCGCTAACTTGATCTTGTGGTGAGTGCGGGAGTATTGCCATGACTTCGTATAACGGATGCTTTTGAAGGTTGAGGTACCACGATTTCGAAGGTTTCTTGGTTATGTGTTGAAGGATGGATACATTTGGATGTAGGGATTGTTAGCTTGGGTGAGATATATATTGCTCCCTGTATCCCCAACACTGATTGCATAACAGGAAAGTTTGGGAGTTTATAGGTGGGATTCAAGTAGCTCTAGCATTTTCTTCCATGAGATATTTGGTTTGTGATTGGGTAATCCTTACCACTTATTTGTTCCATTCATACCTTGTTTTTATTTTTATTCATCAATCTCTTATCAAGTGGCTTCTCACCTTAATGGGCGTGATGTTTACTTTGGAATTCATTCGTTCATCCTGTTGAATGTTTATTGTGAAGACTATATGTTGCAATTTCTATCCGTTGATTCAACTTGTCTATCTGTCTATCAAGATGCTAACGGATGTCACCCTCTTGAGGATGGCTCCGCCAGCGTCGAGAATCCGGAGCAGCGATGATGGGAGTCGGCGAACCCTCCACCTCCACCTCCGCCTCCGGAGGCATGGCAAACTTTGATGGCAACCACTAGCATGGCGCTTCGATTGTTGATCCGGTGATGCAAGAAGCGTAACCAAGGCCAAAGGCAACCAAGGGAATCAAGGTCAAGGCAGTTCTATCATCAGCCACGATTTCCTACACTCAACCAGTTCCTTGCCAACCAGCCAAAGTCTTTCGACTCTTGTGCGAGGCCCACAGGCGCCGACGATTGGCTCGTGGATATCAACAAGCATTTGAATGCAGCAATGTCGGACACGAGGACTACGTCAAGTTCGCGTCTTTTCAGCTCAAGGATCGAGGCGGCTGATTGGTTCCGACAATACAAGGATTCTAGAGGTGGTCGGTGATTACTTGGACTGATTTACATCGGGACTTTAAAGCTCACCACATTCCTACGGTGTTGTTGAGAGCAAGCGTGAGGAGTTCCGCAATCTCAAGCAAGGAAACATGTCGATGTCTGAATACAACATCTGATTTGAAACTTGCTCGATTAAGCTAAACAAGGCGTTCTGATGAGAAAAGTATGATCTATCGGTTCGGAGGTGGCCTTAGAGAGGATCTGCAGTTATCTCTTGTTCTTTACGAGCCTACTCGGTTTGATCAATTCTATAATATGGCACTCAAGCTAGAAGGTGCTCAGCTCAAGTGTGAGGCTTCAAAGAAGAGAATCGGGGATGCGATTCAGTCTTCTTCTTCCTCTCAAGTGGCGACAAAGCAGCAAAAGTTCTACCTTCCTCCTCCTCCGTTCCGTCGGCCTTATCGTGAGAAGAACTTCGGTGGTCGTGGATCTTCCACCCACCCAACCCAAGCTACGAGAACAAGTCTCAGCCTCAAGCTCCAAGGTCAAATGCTCCTTATCACCGTCCGCTCTCGGAGGTGACTTGCAACAAGTGCCGGCGAGAAAGGTCACTATGCGAACAAATGCCATAACCAAAGCGCCTTCCTCCTCCTCCCCTGTGAGGTCTTCAAGCAATCACGGTGGTCAAGCATAATCCCAAGTATGCAAAGGTGAACATGATGAATGCAGCTCAAGCGGAGGATTCTTGAGATGTGATCATGGGTAATCTTCGATTAATGATATTCTGCAAAAGTCTTATTTGATCTTGGTGCATCGCATTCTTTCATGTCAAGACCTTTTGCATCCAAGCATGAGTTGTTTTTCAAGATTTACCTAGACCGTTGCAAGTTGTTTCTCCGGGTAAATTCATGACATCTAGCTAATTGGTTCCGGATGTTTCTATCAAGATGGGCGACTATAGATTTCTATCTAAACCAATTGTTCTTGGTGACTCGATATTGATCTAATTCTTGGGATGGTGGCTTTCTCGGCACAAGGCTCAACTTGATTGTCTGCCGGAAATTCAATTGACACACCCTTACGAGGATGTTATCATCTATGCGCTCGTGATGAAACCATTGGTTGTTTTCTCTCAATGAGAAAGGCGAGTTGGATGCTATCTCTCAAATTCGATCGTTTGTGAGTACCAAGATGTCTTTCGGAAGAGCTTCGGGTATGCCTCCTCATCGGCGGTCGAATTCGTTATCGATCTTGAGCCTGGCACTGAACCCGTTTGCAAGCGTCCTTACAAGCTTGGACCCAAGGAGCTGAAAGAATTGAAGAAGCAGCTCGATGAACAAGAGCGTCTGGGTTTGATCAGACCGAGTTCATCTCCATGGGGATGTGGAGTTCTTTTGTCGAGAAGAAGGATGGCGCGGACCGACTTTGTGTTGATTACCGTCCATTGAACAAGAAGACAATCAAGAACAAGTATCCACTTCCTAACATCAATGAGCTATTCGAGCAACTCAAAGGTGCTAAAGTATTCTCCAAGCTTGACCTCCGTATGGGTTATCATCAGATTCGCATTCGTGAACAAGATATTCCCAAGGCGGCATTGAGAACAAGCTTTGGTTCTTATGAATATCTTGTCATGTCTTTCGGCCTTGTCAATGCTCCTCCAACTTTCTCTCGCATGATGAACTTTATCTTCAACCCCTACACAAATGATTTCGTCTTGGTGTATCTCGATGATATTTTGGTCTTCTCCAAGAACAAGCGAGGATCATGCCAAACATTTGCGATTGGTGCTCGACAAGCTCGAGAGCATCAATTCTATCTGAAGTTTTCCAAATGTGAGTTACGGCTTGATGAAGTTCTTTATCTTGGTCATATCATCTCAGCCAAGGGCATCGCTGTTAATCCGAGAAGGTGTCTTCAATTGTGAATTGGGAACCTCCTCGGAATGTCAAGCGACTCCATGATTTTCTCGGTCTTGCAAGCTATTGTCGAAGATTCGTTGAGAACTTCTCCAAGATTGCAAAGCCTCTTTCCAACCTCCTCGAAGCATGTCAAGTATATGCGGGCCTTTGAGTGTGATGTAAGCTTTCAATACCCTCAAAGAGAAGCTAGTTACAGCTCTGTCTTGACTCCTCTGATGAATCCAAGCCATTGAAGTTTTACGTGATGCTTCCTTGCAAGGTCTCGGTCTGTGTTAATGCAAGAGAAGAAAGTTGTGGCCTATACCTCTCGTCGGTTGAAGCCCAATGAAAAGAACTACCCCCTCACGATCTTGAGTTGGCGGCGATTGTCCATGCATTGATAACATGGAGACATCTCTTGTTGGGAAGGAAAGTGGACATTTTCACCGATCACAAGAGTCTCAAGTATATCTTCACTCAACCAAACCTCAACCTCGAGCAAACTCGATGGGTGAAATGATTCAAGAGTACAATCCAAGTATTGAATATACTCTGGCAAAGCGAATGTGATTGCGAGATGCTTTGCGCGAAGGCTTATTACAGCGACTAATTCTCAAGCCCTTCAACGGATCTTTGTGAAGCTTTCCATAAGCTGAATCTTCAAGTTGTTCCTCAAGGATTTCTTGCCAACCTCATAGTCTCTCCTACTTTGGAAGATCAAATTCGTGAGGCTCAACCACGGATACCATGGTGAAGAAGGTGAAGCGTGGTATTGACAAGGGCATTTCAAATACAAGTGCTATCGCTTGGATGACAAAGACACTCTTTTCTTGAGGATCGTATTGTGGTTCCTAAAGCGATCGAGAAAAGTCATCATGAATGAGGCACACAATTCCCTCCTATCCATTCATCACGGAAATGCGAAGATGTACCATGACCTCAAGCGATCGTATTGGTGGACTCGAATGAAGCGAAATTGCTCAATTCGTGAATGAATGTGATGTCTGCGAGAAGGGTGAAAGCAGAACACCAAAGACCAGCTGGTCTCCTCCAACCTCTTGCTATTCGGAATGGAAGTTTGATCATATCGAGATGGACTTCGTATTGGTTTCCTAAGTCAAGCGTGGAAATGATGCTATCTTCGTTGTCATTGACAAGCTTACTAAAGTGGCTCATTTTCTTCTGTCAAAGAATCTATCACAGCAGCTCGGTGGCGAGCTATACACCTCGAATTGTCTCCTTGCGGTATTCCACAATTGATCTCTTGGACCGTGGAAGCATCTTCACTTCTAAGTTAAGGACTTCTTTTGAGAAGGCCATGGGCACCAACATTCGTTTCAGCACAGCTTTTCATCCTCAAACTAGTGGCCAAGTCGGCGAGTCAATCAAATCCTTGAAGATATGCTCGGGGCTTGTGTCATTTCTTTGGCATGAAGTGGGAAGAGTGTCTTCCATATGCGAGTTCTCCTACAACAACAGCTTCCAAGCAAGTTGGGCAAGGCCCCATTGAAATTCTCTATGGCGAAAGTGCGTACTCCTCTCAATTGGTCGAGGCGGTGAGCGCCAACTTCTTGCAGCGACTTGATCCACGAAGCGAAGAAATGTGCAAAGTCATTCGTGAGAATCTTAAAGCAGCATAATCGCGCGGAAGAACTATTATGATGACAAGCACCGTGATGTGGCTTTTGAAATCGGAGACCATGTCTACCTCGCGTCTCTCAATGAAAGGCACTCGTAAACCCGGTATCAAAGGAAGCTTGCCCCTAGATCGTGGGTCCTTTCAAGATCATTGGCAAAAAGCGATCTAGCCTATCAACGAGCTTCCATCCAACTTTGCAAGCGTGCGATGTGTTTCACGTGTCACAGCTCATAAGTGCTTCAAGATTCTGGCGCACTATCAACTTTGAAGAAATTGACCTCCAAGAAGATCTTTCTTATCATGAGCACCCGTTGCTATTCTTGAAGAAAGCGGCGCAAGACTGCAACAAGTCAATCAAATTCCTGAAAGTAAAGTGGTCACACCATCCGGCCGAGAAGCCACACAGGGCGCGAGGATCACCTCCGTTCGAATATCCGGAGTTCTTTCGGTCCTAGATCTGGGGCGAGATCCTCTTGTAGTGGTGGAGTGTTGTAACACCGGATGTATCTTTCCATATTTGTAACTCCAACTCTTGCCATTTTCGGATATGTGCTATGATATTCCCTCCGTGGTTGGGTTTTGTTTTCGTTTTGCATTTTGTTCATGTCATGCATCTCATATCATGTCATCATGTGCATCTCATTTGCATCGTGTTAGTCTCATGATTCGAGCATATTCCCGTTGTCCGTTTTGCAATCCGGCACTCCTATGTTCCCGGCGTCCCCTCTTGTTCTTTTTCCGTGTGCGGGTGTTGAACATTCTCGGAATGGACCGAGCCTTGCCAAGTGGCCTGGTATAGCACCGGTAGACCACTGTCAAGTTCGGGTCATTTGGAGTTCGTTTGGTACTCAACGGTTAACGCGCTCTCGCAAAGGCCTCTTTTGAGTTGCAGCCCAACAACCCTCCAAAACAGCCCAATAACCCATCTAACTCCCTCCATGCCCTCGATCGTTCGATCACGATCGTGTGGTAACTTCACCCATTTGGACTCTCCTAGCTCCCTCTATGCCTATAAATAGACCCTCACGAAATCCGGCAAACCCTAAAATTTCTCCTCTCGCGCGCGGACACGTCCGCGTCGGCGGGCGGACAGCGTCCGCCCCGCCCGCCGCCGCCACGTCGCCCGCCGCCGCGCCGCCGCCGCCCGCGCCGCCCCGCCCGCCCGCGAAGCCGCTAAAGCCCGCAGCCCTTCGCCGCCGCCGCCGCCCGCCGCGCCGCCCGCGCCCGCGCCGCGCGCCCCGCGCCGCCGCCGCGCGCGCCGCCCGCCGCGCCGCCCGCCGCCCGCCGCGCCCCGCCGCCCGCGCGCGCCGCCGCGCCGCCGCCGCCCGCCGCGCTTGCCGCCTTGCGCCCGCCCGCCGCCGCCGCCGCCGCCGCCCCGCCGCGCGCCGCCGCCCGCCGCGCCGCCGCCGCGCGCCGCCACCGCCGCGCCCCTCCTCCCCCGGCCGCCTCCCCGCTCCGGCGGCGACCTCGAGCAGCCCGATCGAGATCCGAAGACCCTAGGTTGACTTTCCCCTCCAATTTTCTCACTAAGTCTTTATCGTGTTAATTTCGTGCATTTTCATAGCATCACATCTCGCAACCGTGGCTCCGTTTTGGGCGTATAATATGTCAAATTGTTCGTCTCGAAGAGTACATCATTTCATTCCATTGCATCATTTGCATTTGAGCTCATCTTGGTGCCCGAAATGCTGTTGGAAGATAGCTTCAGATCGTTAGTTTCAGAATCTTATCAGTTCGAGCTCTTTTGTCATTTTGCCATGAATTATGTGTGCACCCTATGAACTTGAGTCCTACATGTGAGTTGAACATTGCCATGCCATCTTTCCAGGGGTGTTTGCCATGTATTTTTGTGAGCTATGTGTTGACTAGAACAAGCATGCAAAGTAGGGATGATGATGTTGCTGATTTCAGGAACTTAGTGATTTCACTAAGTCTTGTCCTGCTGTTAATTTTATGCCATATGTTCATGTTGTTACAGAGAGATCTATGCCCTTTTTGAGCATGATCAGTAAGGGTGTTTTGAACATATGGATGTGCTCTATCCATCCATGCCTTTGTTGGCATTTATGGAGTAGTCTAGCATGTCATTTTCGTGCTCTACTTTTGCTTGAAAATGTTTCCTGGCAGACTGTTTGCATGAGATTCAATTTTCACGAGGTCGTTGTAGTTGATCCGTGTATGCTATGATGTTGTTCTTGCCATGTATAGCTCCTATGCCATGTCTTCTTGATGGGTGTATGCTTAGTTTATCATGAGATGCTCTGTAGTGAGTGCATCGAGCTCACGAACATGCCATGTTGAATCTGTTTTGCCATGTCCTGATATTTCACTAAGTCTGAAATCTGTAATAAAACTTGCAATGTTTACATGGGTGCCATCATTTCTTAGAGTCCTTTTTGGCTTATGGTCAGTAAGGGACTATTGAAATATGCTTTGAGTAGAATCATGTCATGCCTTGCTTTGCTATTATAAGTTCCTGTAGCATGTTGTTTGCTTGCTCTAAACATGCCTTCTGATGTTAATTCCTGGCATGTTAGTATTTTCACTAAGTCTGTGAACCTGATATTTTGAGCACTTTCACCATGCTTGTTTGAACATGTTATGATGTGATTTAGCCGTAGCTCAGTGTTCCTCTTTTGTTAAGCATCTCCTGTAGTTCGCTGCCATATGCTTTGTTTTTATGTTGGGGTGCTGTAGCATAGTTTAGTGTTGCGTGCTAAGTAGCATCGGGCTGTTAAGCATGATTTTCGTCATTCTTGTTTTGCTTGTCATTTGCAAACCGTGCATCCGATTCGGTGATCTTTATATCGATTTCAACGAAATCATCTCATCTTTCAGCGGCATACTTGGTTTGCCAAGTTGATGCCAGTTCATCATTTTCCTTCAGACATACATATGCATTGCATATCACATCTCGCATCGCATGTCATGTTTTGCATCATATTGCTTGTGCATTGTTCCTTGTTTGATTGTGGTTCCGTTGCTTGTGTTCTTGCTTTGGGTAGAGCGGAGGCGAGTGCGTGAGCGAGGAGCCTGTTGAGAGCGCCTCGAGGATCAAGCCTTGACGACAACTCGAGAACCTTACGAGCAAGATGACCATACCTTGATATCACTTCTATCTTTGCTTGCTAGATGCTCGCTCTTTTGCTATGCCTATCTGCGATACCTACCACTTGCTATATCATGCCACCCATATTGCCATGTCAACCTCTAACCATCCATGTCCTAGCAAACCGTTGTTTGGCTATGTTACCGCTTTGCTCGGCCCTCTTATAGCGTTGCTAGTTGCGGTGAAGATGAAGTTTGTTCCTTGTTGGAACACGGATATTTTAGGATATCACAATATCTATTGTTTTAATTAATGCATCTATATACTTGGTAAAGGGTGGAAGGCTCGGCCTTATGCAGTGTTTTGTTCCTCTTGCCACCTAGTTTCCGTCATACGGTGTTATGTTCCTTGATTTTGCGTTCCTTCTGCGGTCGGGTGATTTATGGGACCCCCTTGACGGTTCGCTTTGAATAAAACTCCTCCGGCAAGGCCCAACCTTGGTTTTACCATTTGCCACCTACACCCTTTTTCCCTTGGGTTTCGCGAGCAGGGTCATCTTTATTTAGCCCCGGGCGGTGCTCCTTCAGTGTTGGTCGAACCGAGGCGAGCTTCCGGGGCCACCTGGGGAAACTTCGAGTCTGGTTTTACTCGTAGGCTGTCTCATCCGGTGTGCCACGAGAGCGAGATATGTGCAGCTCCTATCGGGATTTGTCGGCTGGTCGGGAGGTCTTGCTGGTTTAGTTTTACCATTGTCGAAATGTCTTGATGTCGGGATACGAGTCGATCGGAGTGTCTTGGGTGAAGGTTTATTCCTTCGTTGACCGTGAGAGCTTGTTATGGGCTAAGTTGGGACACCCTGCGGTATTATCTTTGAAAGCCGTGCCCATGCGGTTATGAGGCAGATGGGAATTTGTTAATGTCGGTTGTAGAAAACCGAAGTTGACCTTAATTAAAATACATCAACCGTGTATGTAACCGTGATGGTCTCTTCTCGTGGTCAGGGAAGTGAAACTGATGTTGGAGTTATGCTTGGCGTAAGTAGTCGGGATCACTTCTTGATCGCTAATAGCTTCACGACCGCGCCTTGCTTCTCTTCTCGCTCTCTTTTGCGATGTAGCCACCATATATGCTAGTAAACTTGCAGCAGCTCCTCCTTTTGACACCAGCCTTCCCTTAAGCTTAAATAGTCTTGATCTCGCGGGTGTGAGATTCTTTGAGTCACATGGCTCCTGATTCTACCAAAAGCAGATCACGGTACGGTGATGCGGTGGTGATGGCGCAAGCCGAGCTGAAGTGGGAATATGATGAGGCCCTTAGTCGATACTATGTTTCCTTTCGGACGATTAGTAGTGGAGCCAGTTAGGCGATCGGGGATCTGTGTTGCATGTGGGGTATTCTTCTTTTATTTTGGTTCCGTAGTCGGACCTTGATTGTATCTGGATGATGTAATGCTTTATTCATGTAATTGTGTGAAGTGGCATTGTAAGCCAACTATGTACCTTTTCCTTATGTATTACATGGATTGTGCGAAGATTACCTCACTTGCGACATTGCTTTCAATGCGGTTATGCCTCTAAGTCGTGCCGACACGTGGGAGATATAGCGCATCGATCAACAACCGAGTACAACAAGGTGTGGAGATTGGTGCCAAGACCATCCAGGAACCACAATGTCATTGGAACCAAGTGGATCTTCAAGAACAAGCAAGATGCTCATGGGAACATCATTACGCAACAAAGGCGAGATTGGTAGCACAAGGCTACACCCAAGTCGAGGGTATCGACTATGGTGAAACCTTTGCTCCGTTGCTCAAATCTTGAATCCATTCGTTGTTGATTGCTTATGCTTCCCATCACAACTTTAAGTTGCAACAAATGGATGTGAAAAGTGCTTTTCTTAATTGTCCTATTAATGAGTTGGTCTATGTCAAGCAACCCCCCGGGTTCGAGGATCCCTACTTTCCGGATCATGTGTATCAACTCGATAAGGCACTCTATGGCCTTAAACAAGCCCCACGTGCATGGTATGACCACCATACCGAGTTGTTACAAGATCGTGGATTTGAGGTGGGGCTAATCGACCCCCCTCTCTTTTACTAAGAAGGTCGGCGGGGAGTTGTTTGTATGCCAACTATATGTTGATGATATTATGTTTGGTTCTCCTAACAAAGCTTTCAATGAAGAATTTGCCGCTCTCATGACCTCCAAGT
>JAHHZJ010003212.1:0-21621 GCA_021437245.1 Aegilops speltoides
AAAAGTGTGACCTAGGCTTAAGGGACCAGTAAGCATAGTGCAATGGTAAAATACATTCTCTTACATATGCAGCTGGGCATATAGCCTAGAAGGTGAATCATGAACTTCAAAATAATAATAATTTATGAAGTGTTCCCACACAGTGATAGCCATGACAAGACTTTAGATTAATATAACGGGATTGCTACATACATTCAGTTCGCTGCTATATCCATGAGATCTTAGAGCATCTACATCTGGACTTGTCAAATTTAACCCCTCAAACGCCCGTAGAAACATCAAATTCATATTATTACATTCAACGTAGCTTTCAGACGCCAGATGGACTGCACACCTCCGGCGAGGCAGCGATGGCAAACCTAGCGCCGAATCCATGCGTCATTTGGACAGACGCAATGGATTTCCGACAGAAGGAGTTCGAGCGCTGCCTCGCACAGGCCTTCTCCGGGAGCGGAGGAGCGCAAGCCGGATGGCCATCTCCTCCTCGGGGCCGCGTGGGATGAGTTAGGGGTTGATGGATCTGGAGGTGAAGTAAGCACTCAAATTCGCTGTCCGCCATGCCAGAGACGGTCGGAGACCGCCGGAGGTGAGCTTGGGTGGCAGAGGGGAGTGACGTAAAGTGGATAGGGTTTGGTCCGGCGAGTGGATGGGGAGGAATATATTTGTGGTCGGGTGGGCCAGCATGGACCGGGTCCGACGTGGTGAGCGCGCCCGGGCGCCCCCATATCCACCCCATATTTGGGCTGAAAATGAGGGGTGCCGATCAGCACAGGCGTTTGAGGCCCATTTGAGGTGCCTGTCTGCGTCGAAATTTCGTGACCGGGCGGGCCACCCGAGTGTTTGAGGCCGATTTGGGGCGCTCGGTTGTAGATGCTCTTACGATTGCGCTCCGTGTAATTTTCTTTATATGTTTTGTCACTTAGACTAAGACTTCGTTAAATCTTAATAGACTGAGATCTAGGCATATCCTCAATATAACTCCCTAGCCCTCTCTTATAGATACGTGAGCAGCCATGGTCATTTTGCTTGATGCATCGGTGCTCGCCAAGGAGCGAGTACTCAATTACCTCCGACCGAGCTACACGATGTTGATGCACTCCGACCGAGCTCTGCTATCAGTACATGTTTTGTACAGTTCCCCTACAGTTTTCAGCTCAAAAACTGTGTTGTGCTGCACTGTGCATGCATTAGCGTGCAAGCATGAGGCTACCTTTTCCTTTTAGCGCTACATAGCTTAGCTTAGCTTGTGGGTTGACTTTAAGTAGGAGGCTTCGACTTGTGGCGACCTTGGGGATGGATTCCTCAAAAGGAGAAATCCAGAATCAGAATGCATATTCAGCGAGTCAAATGGGCTTATACAAATCGAGATTACCTGCGTGCGCCGCTACGTACACGCGTGCTAAGTATTGTTGAATGGAACTATTTCCGTCTTCGAGGAACTGACAGGAGAATTACCTTCTCATTTAGACGCAAAAGGGGGCTCATGTTCATAACCATTGTTGTTAACTGTTTCAGTCGCTGCTTCTGTTGCCGTGTACATCAACTCCCCAACACAACAACATGCATAGTTCAGAAAATGTGCAGTGCCATATCTAACTACAATTGATTTTGATGAGGACGAACCTGCTAATAAAATGGCGGATCCTATTTATCACGCTGGCCGATGGATACCGACGAACCGCGCACCCTCCTCAACACGTACAGAGGCCGCACGGGCCGGCCCATTACAGTGTTTTTCTGTGTTGTTTTCCAGCTTTTGGGAATGTTCTAGAACCTTCCTTGAACCAGTTTTTTCACAATTGTTTTCATGTTTTTCTTTCCATTGCATTTTTTTCATTTTTTTGTTTTTTAATTCGTGAACAATTTTATGTCTTTTTTCTTTCATTTTTATGTTTTCTTTTGTTTTCTTCTTCTCTTTTCATGTTTTCCATTTTTAAATTATAAACAGTTTTAATATTCATGAACATTTTGAAGCCATGATCTTTTTTGAAACCTGGGAACAATTTTTAAATCACAAATATTTTTTTAATTCATGAAAAGTTTTTGAATCAATAAACATTTGTCAAACATTTTTTGAATTGAGGAACATTTTTTGAAATTCATGATTTTTTAAACAATTCGGTAACAATTTTTGAAATTTGTGCACATTTTTTGAATCGACAATTTTTTTTTATATATTGCGTGGAATAGAAATATTTAGATTAATAACACGAGAACCAAAGTTAAAAACACATACGACTGATTATATTTGATTATGTATATTGGTAAAAATGTTTATTGAATATAAGTAGAATATTAGAATGAAAAATATTTTCCCATGCATGGTTGCATGTGGTGGTGGGTCTTTTCCCATGCAAGATTGCATGATGAGATGGTTCTTATCCCATCCATAATTGTATGGTGATGTGGTATGCTCGCATGTTGACATAAATAAGTTAGTGAGGATCACTCTCTTAAGTATATAGGACAAAGGATGCCCAATCTTTCTAATCCTAGGGCTCATACTTGGAAGCTTCTCCAAAACTATTTTTAAAACCTCTTGGGAGACATTTATTGCCCAAGAGTGATGTTGACAAAAATGTTTTTGAAAAGAAAAAATGATATTGTAGTTGGAGGCAGGAATGATTCTGAAAACAATGTTTGAAACAAGAGAGATGAGAAGGACTTGACGGAATTGTTATAATGAGATCATGATGATGTAAATGAAGATGGCTATGATGGATAAAATGGTGTAAGGTGGTTTTTTAAACTCTAGGAATAAAGCTAAGTGCCACTGAGCGAGTCTAACATGTGCAACTGATAACCCTCAAGTGCAAGGAATCATCATAGCACTTTCCAAAGGTGGAAGTGATAAGTATGGAGTGTCGAACCCACAAGGAGCTAAAGGTAAGATCAATATTCTCTCAAGTCCTATCGCCATCGACACGACTCTCACGCATAATCTAACGCTTGCTTCCAACTAGAAACGAGAAATAAAACTACGTTGTGGGTATGAAGACGATAAATTTGCATGATATCGAAGAACTAAAATATAAAAGTAGGTTCTATTATAATAAACTTAGAATATATTACTATATATTACAAATAGTGAGTGTGGTATAATGATGGGTCGGTGTGCGGAATTAGTCGGGTAGGATTCGGGCACTGCCCATGGTCACGAAAATGTGCACGTAACTCTACCCATGTGGGTTGGGTACCCATGCTCATGGGTAAAATTATCATCCTTAGGACCAGGGCCTCTGCCTGATGCCGTGGGCCACCATTCTTTCAACGCCCTCCTGCGCTCCATGCATCGCCGCCCTATGCTGCCTCACTGAGCTGCCCCAAGCGCCTGCACGTCCGAGCTCCCTTCGATGTGACCGACGAGAGGAGGAGGAAAGGGCCCCGCCACTGCCGAGCCACGCGGGCTTTGCTGAGCGATACCTACCGGCTGCGGCTAGGGGGAGGGGGAACGGCGGGGTGGAGCTAGCGGTGGCTAGGTTCTGCTCCCTGTCCGCCCACGGGAGTGACCGAGGAGCCTTTTTGTGGGGGAGAAATTGACTTCTCAATGGTGTTTAAAAGTAGAGATTTGTTGTTGATTGTTCCACGAAAAAGTACAAATGTTGTCGCTGTACCGCCACGACAAATTTGGAAAAGAAAACATTTCATGACACTCCGACCATTTCAAGTTGCTGATAGCCTACGACGTATGTGCCTGAAAAATGTCGTCAAAATTTGAAAATTTTAACACAACCATGTCAACGCAGCGAAAACTGAGTAGCCCACACAGAGCCCACGCATAGCCCACACCAGCTCAAACTTTTCCCCATCCGATTGAAACCCTCGCCTCCACCCACCACCAACCATGCCGCCACCGCCGCCGACGACGACAAGGCGGCATCGGCGCCGGACGACGAAGCTCGAGGAGATCTTCTCTGCCTCCCACCGGACGAGCCCGAGCACCTCGTGCACGCCTCCCTCCGCAAGCTCGCTTGGGCTCTCACGGCGCTTCGCTTCGCGGCCGCTACCGCGATTTCCATGGAGCTCCCCATGCTCGGCTTCCTATTAACCGTGCCCTTCTTATGGTGCCCTCCGCCATCGACAGACCCCGCCACACTTCGCTCCACCACGAAATTCGCCAGACGCATTCTCGACGACCTCCGGAGTACGAGACGCAGGATCGCCGCCATGGCGCGTTCTCCTCGGTATAAGATGCTCTTCATTTGGAACCCCATGACGGGCTGCTCCACGAGCTGCCCCCGCCCACGAATACATGGAGGCCGAAGCGGTGGGGCTGCGGTGCTCTGCGCCGTCACCGGCTGTGACCACCGCTGCGTGTCATGAGGGCCCCTTCCGGTCGTCTTTGTCTACGGACCAGGATGAGGGCGAGGGTGTTTGTGTTGCATCCGCAGCCGTGCTTTTGTCCGATTCCAGAAGCGCCCAATGGCAAATGGTGTCACCGTGCTCTCGTCTTGATCTTGTGGATAATGCATTCATTGAGGCAAGACCCCCAGTTCTCGTCCAAGACGCACTTCACTTCATGCTTAGGCACTATGGGGATTATTGTCGTGTAGGAATTCTCAAGTATGACCTGGGCTCTAACTGCTTATCACTAATTGATGCGCCATTGGAGGGGCCTGTCATTGACGATGCCGCTACACTCATGGCGATGGAGGATGACAGCTTGGGACTTGCACATGTGGAAAGCTTAACGCTCAATCTGTGGTCAAGGCAGATAGGTTCTCACGGAGTTGCCTCATGGACTCAGCGTGCAATCGTCGATCTTGGGAACCTTCTGCCCATTCAAAATCCCAAGAAAGATCTTGAACTGATTGGATCTGTGGAGGGCAGTGATACTATTTTCGTGACCACGGACATGGGCATCTACGAGATTAATCTCAAGTCACTACGATGGAAGAAGCTGTGGAAGACATACAAGTTCAGAAATTTGGTTCCGTACATGAGTTTCTACAACCGCTGAGGTATATATCTATATCTGTAGTCCTTTTTTTTCTTCTAATTTGGGAATAAAGCTTAAAGTATAAAATATAAGCTAGTGGAACATACAAGTCACTAGATGTCTAAACAGATTGGAGTTATATTTGTACTGCATCCGAATAAACTTTGAGTGGTATGTAACACTCGAAGGTTACAACTAATTGTGCTTATTTAATCGGCAATTTATGTAGTATTATGTCATCTCCCTTTTGGAATCACACTGAAAAGTCTATGTTTGCAGAGTGATGCGGCGCATTGACAACATATGGTTGAGTTTGTTTAAGCCAGGAGGCGACTCTCATCATCACAAAAGATGACCAACTTGGAGGCGACAGTGGCCTTTTGATGAATTATGCCATTATTTAGTTGCTGGTTTGGTGCAGTGGTTCTTGTTTTATCATATTGTTGTTGGCTTTTGTCAGTAAGCTTGACAGTTCCCCGTGTCGTCTTATGCCATTATTTAGTAGCTGGTTTGGTGCAGCGTAAGCAAGTGATTGGATTATGTTTGTAATGAACCTCTAATTTCTTGCAGCGTCAGCTATGTGGCTTCTTGTAATTTGCTCAAAAATGCATCTGCAGACAATATCTTAGTGTTTCCATTTAAAAACCTGTACAGTTTGCTCTCCTAACTTTGATCCAATATCTAAATTCTCATCTTCAAAAAGAGGTGATGAGACATGTATAGAGCTAGTGGTTCTTGTCGCTCAAGAGATGATCATGGCTTTCTGTATACTGGCTTGCTGATATGTCTTAATATATCTTTGAATTTAATTAGTGCTACATGTCAAGTGCTGATTTTATTGCATTTATTTAGCAATCAATGTTATTATGTTAGTGAAATCTTGAGCTATAAGTTGAGGGAACTGACTGACTGAGAAGATGTGATCTGCATGACTTTATGAAGACCTCAAAGAGGTTTTAATTGCTTCAGTAGCTTCATAAAACTGTCAGCTATTTGTTCATTGTTTCTTGCATATTTTTGCCAAATGTGCATATAATACTAGAATACAATATTAGTGAGATGAAGATGTTTATATGTTTGGTCATAGAGTGCAAGGCTATAGTTATCGACTGACCATTGCAATTGCTTTTGTTTATCATACTTTCTAGAATGGCTCGTAGATTTTAATTATTTCTTAGACAAGATCTTTTACTCAAAGGCATCAACACACATTTCTTTATGTTTTTCTGTACCTATATATAAATCTGCATGTCTTGGAAAAAACATGGACTTACATGACCTCGTCTCTTTTCAAGTACGGACTGTTCCTCCGCTAGGTTACTGAGTTGGCTCCCCCCATTATTCTTCATCAGACAACACACACTAAATAGAAAAACGAGGTATCTTCTTGGAAAACTTCTCTACTCATGACTTTGTTTCATATTTTCTTCATATGTGGGTGTTCGTGGTAGGTGGTTTGTATTCTTACAGTAGGATATATATTTGTATATTTTTTGGTTTTGTTTTGAATGAAAATGGAACCGGAGGTGGGGCCCCTTCTCATCAGTTTTATTTGGGGATATTATTATTTGTGCATTGCTGGGGAGTTGCTTGTTATGCTGGTTGATTATGTTGAAGAGAAGGATGCCACTCTGGTCAACAAGAGAGATGGTCATGATTGATCCCACCTTCATCGTGGCTATCCCCTATAGTGGCACATACTTGCACATACTATGCTGGCACATACTATCATTAAGATATAATGAAGTAAAGCCTGACTTTCCTGGTTTCTAGGGATTTGATACCCCACCCTTTATGAGATGAACAATTAATAACAATCCCACAAAGGTCAATAGTCAATTGGCGTAAAGGATGAGACATTTTGCCGGAATTCATTCTTGGCACCAAAAGTTTATTAAACCCCTGAGGGGTTTAATCATTCATTTTCTCCTCCAAGTTTGTCTGCTATTGGAGAATCAAAAACTGGAGGATTTAATGGTTTACGGTTTATCATGACTGCTTTGGATTATTGCGCATTAAGATTATGTCTACACAATTCTGCTGTTAATTGCCCAATATCTTCTCTGTATACTTTATATTGGATATATAGCTGTTCACTGAGGCAATCCAAGGTTATCTGTGAGGTAATATCTTAAAGTTTGAAGATCGTTACAAATTTTAAGATTCACGATTAGGCTTTCCTACAGTTAGAAATTACAAGAATATTTCATGACTTTATAATCTATAACTATGCAGGGGACACATTTCAGAACAATAGGAAAACGTGATGAGTTTGTTTCAGGCACAAAATACAGTTAGAACGTGTACACGTCAGAAAAAGAAAGGCAGAGCTTTCTTTATAACCTTGCCAATAGAATTTCTAACATTATGCATGTGGCATCTTGGCAAGATATGTAATCCTGGAAGCATGGAAGTTTTCTATTTAGTTTGTTTATTTCTGCTGCCACCTATTTTATCAAAATATTTGCATTGTATAAAGATTACTGCTTCACTCAGCTGCAAATATTTAGTTTGTTTATCATACTTTATAAATCTGCATGTACTCCCTCCGTTCCCAAATAATTGTCTTTCTAGCCATCTCAAATGGACCACAACATACGGATGTATATAGACATGTTTTAGAGTGTAGGTTCACTCATTTTGCTCCGTATGTAGTCACTTGTTGAAATCTCTAGAAAGACAATTATTTAGGAACGGAGGGAGTACTTGTCATCATAATTGAACCCATTAGCAGTCGCGCAATGTGCGCTCGCTCGTCATGTCCACGTCGGCAGCCTGCACTGTGCGGGTGAGACAAAAAAAATGCAGCGATTGGTCAGGTTGTGGCCAATGAATTTCTAGGGAACTTCCTCGTCCTTGTTTCCTTGGCTACCAAGCCAGCTCCACATCGACCGGCTCTCATCTTCTCTCACAGCCAGATCCTCTCTCCCTCGCCTCGTCTCCGACGATTTTGCCTCTCAACAACGAATCCAGATCCGGTGGAGATCGACCTTGGAAGCCACGCTGGGAGGCACCAGGAGCAGGACGGCGGGAGGAGAGGCCCCAGCGGTGGATGAAACGCTGCAGATCGCTGGCGTCTCCGCCTCTCCCCCGCATGCCGCCTCCTCCACTCCCCTTCCCTCACAGCCCCACCCCCCTCTCATCTCATCTGCTACCCCTTTTTTCCTCTCAATACACTCAATAATGAATCCTGATCCGTGCAGATGGATGGCAGAGTCCCTATGGTCGATGGCGCCGGGGAGGAGGCAGAGCGGAAGGACGGGTTCTGTCATGCTGGGTGGAGCGGCGGCCGGAACGGGTCACCGGCATGAGAGGGTGGAGTCCTTTCGTTTGGCCAGGTAAGCAGATATCTAGCTGGTGGTGAATTTCTGAAGATGGTGTGAAGCTAGTCCGGCTTGCTGTGCTGAAATTATTCCTACATTTGATATACATTCTGTGCAAGTGTCAGTTAATTCATTCACAACCCATTCATGATTCTTGTTTTTGATTGACTACGACATACTACAGAAATACTCCTATGATATGATTCTTATGCAGCTTCCCTTTTCTAACAGAAATATTCCTACACACTACATCGCCCTTACTTTCAGAATGTCATACTATAGTTTGCATAGAGCGGGGCATGCTCAGTTTGGAGGCCAAGATGACACCAGATGGACCTTACTTTCAGAATGGCATATCGCTATCTATTATATTTTCTACTTCCTCTGTTCACTTTTATAAGACGTTTTATACAATTCAGACAGTGCCCAAAACAGTTCAAAGCTAGCTGTCCAAAACGTCTTATAAAAACGAACGGAGGGAGTAAATTTAACCTCTTGAAAGAATCACATCTACTGTATATTCTGATTCTACTGACTTAATCAATAGTTGTGGATCCATATTCCTTGCAACACCGTTGATCTCTTGGTGCGGTGGCGCGAGGCCAACCTGGGTTTGCCGGGGTGATCTCCCTGTCACTGGACGAGGAGGTTGACAAGGACACCGTGGTGGAACTTGGCGACGCAGACCACAGGAGGCAGGAGGAGGAGAAGAAGAAGAACCGGCGCAAGAAGAGGAGGAAGAAGCAGTGGAAGGAGGACGCCACCGCAAACAAGGAGGTAAATGTTGCAGGCCTATGCTCAGCTCGTGATTATGCAGTATCATGTATTTATTTTAGCAAAAGAGGATTTAGTAGCAATGTCATGTAGAATCACTTTAAATTGGAAGCTACTTTTTCATCTGCATCAAGTGTGAGCTCACTGGAAGTTTTTTTTATGTGTGGATCTAGAGGAGCATGTCCGTTGCTTTTCTTTGGTAATGCTATTGTATTGCTACGGTCATTTGTTTAACTATGCCTTACTAGGATTCAATGGTCAATACTATCCAATTTTCTTTTTTTTGCAGACAATATAAATGCAAGTATGTTGTTTCCTGTGCAAAACGCACATACTTTTTGGTTTCGTGAAAATCAAAATGATGCAATGTTTTTGTTTTCACCCATTAAAAGTTAGTGAAACATGTGCGTGCACACTGAAACATTCACGAACTGAATAGCGAATTGAAAACCTTGCATGTGTAGTACAACTAATTTTATCTTAGTGACTCGACATCTGTGTTTGATCTTCATGGAGCTGCAGTTGATGAATATATGCCTTTGATCAACAATTATGCAGTACGATTTCTGCTTGTATTGGCATCAGTTCTTTCTTTGCACAATTATTAGTTTTGCTGAACACCACAAGATTTGTGTAGTTTTGCTGAACACCACAAGATTTGTTTTATGTTTCTTCTTTTTTATGATCCATGTAGCTATTGCAAGATAAGTACCCTCGAAATAGAACTTCATTGTTGCTGCCTCCAGTTCAAAAACAGCAAGGTACATCATGTAGATTGATAGCCAGCTAATATATTGACGACCTACCATCCTCCATAAGTTCATCCATCTACGTGTGGGTAAATAATATAGAAAGAACAATCTTAACCTATTAGAGAATTCAGGAATACCTAATTTCTGGAACACACATAAGGTCATCCATCTAGGTGTGGATAAATAATACACATAGAACAATGTTAACCTATTTAGAGAATTCAAGAATTGCTAATTTCTGGAACACACATGCTCTTTGTCAGCTGAAATAGAAAAGCATCACGATATGCAATCTGCTACTCAAAGTAAAGAAAGACGAGCATAAATGAGTTTTATGTTTTGCTATGTTATATGCATTCAATTAATTACTGTTTGTATAAGAGCTATGCCTAAAACTGGAGTGAATTGCTGAAACTGATCATTTAGACAGCATAATGAATTTGAATATGCAAAACTCCACCGATATTTAACTATTATTCTAAGTTTTTGTGTGCAAGGTCTTGCTGCTTGAAAAACTAATTCTACTGTCATCAACAAGTTGTGAGTGTTATGTGCATAAGAAGTTAACAATAAATTTTTTCTTGTCTATATCTTCTTACAGATATCACATTTGGTTCCAAATTGGTGCTGTGATGTATGCTTCAAGAATTGAAGATCGACACGGTGGCTGAGGGTTGTGTGTTGGCTGTCGGGGCTAGCTGTAGCGGAGGCGACAGCGGCCATTGCTAGCTAGAGGTATTGGCATGGGTCAGCTGGCACGCAGCTGCAGCACAGGAGGCATGGTCGGAGGCAACAAAGAAGGAACTCTCTAAAGTATAGTATGAATCTCTCCCTGCACTATTAGCTTGATTTACTTGGTTATCTAGGTCACAGAGCATGTCACTGCTGTTACATGTTTCACTTCACTGTTTTTTTTCCTTTTTGTAGAGATGATTTCAGTACTCTATCAGTGTGATGTTAATTAGCACCAAGATGCATGTGTCACTCGTTCGATCAAGTGTGTGATGAATTTTGTATTTTGTTCCTGGTGATCTGAAATCCCGGTTTTGTCTCGGCTAAATGTTGCTTAATATACACCTGATATTTTGAATCTGATGCAATAACAATAGATAATGTAAACAGGAAAGTGAAAGGGGCGCCTCCCACCACCGCTTAGCTTTCTCTCACGAGGCGCCACCAGGTGGCGATCCAACCGCTAGTGCAAACTAAAGATATCTGTTCTGAACTCAGTTACCAGCATTGGCAGCTGAACAAAGTTCTTCTTTTCTGTGTGAACTAGTTTCTGTACCTTAATCCCGGCTGAACGAGACTCTTGATTTCAAAAGAGATGGTTCACTTCTGGTATTATGAAACTAATGTGAATCTTTAACCTGCAGGGCTGGTGGCTCTGCTAAGGCGGATAGCGATGGCATTCCTTGTGATGACAATGGCAGACTTGAGTGATCAGCATCTTCGTCTGGCAGGACCACCTTTTCGACAACACCAACTCCCGTCTTGAGTTTCTACCTGGACGTCGCCGTGGCCAGGCACCAGCAGGCCTGTGCACTCAACAGTACTCCCTCATTGCTTGTAAAGAGGAGATATACCTACGACCAACAAGGCAATGGTTCTAGTGCATGTGCCATCGACGAGGACATATGGTACGGACGTTGTACCTACCAGGCTTTTGAAGGCGAGGCTAACTATTGCTCTAGTTGAAACTTTGACCAGAGAAGTTGTAGTAACGGGTGAGGAATTCCTGTTGGAAGTTGAAATGGTAGTTCTAGAGAGAGACTTTGAAGGCGGAGAAGGTTCACGAGTTACGTACTAGCATTGTTAGAGAAAGAGAAGATAAATAGCCCTTGCTTTCGGAGACGTGTTTGTTGGCCGTGAGGAGGCATTGACACAGTGGGAGATGTATCATCCACGTACTGAACTGTTTGTGGTGAAGGATCATCGTGGAGAATGTAAGTTTACACATTGCTTTGCAATTATTCTTTGTTTCTCGCACTCCTTCCACCTGAGTATTTGACAAGTTCTGTCATATTGGCACAACGTCTTTAAAGTTGACAACTCGCACATTCAGATATGAGCAAATGAATTCCTTGCTGCACTCTAGATTTTTTTAGGGCACTCGCTGATAAAAGAATGCTTTCTTAATGAAGGATTTTGACCAACATAGTTTATCGTTAGTCTCATATCGCATCGATTTATGCCATCTCATCGTGTCAAATGCTGCCAAAATGGGGGGGAAATGAATTCTCGCTTGTATGACCAATATAGTTTACAGAAAGGAGAATGTATTCACTTTTGTTCATCTTGTAGGTTTCTTAGAACAAATTCATTTGTACCTACAATGTTTGTTCCTCTTAGGCCGAAGTACATGCTGCTGTGAAACAAGCAAATGAAAACTGGAAGAATGTTTCTGACATGTGACAGCTAGTGAAACACTTTTGGAGTACCGGGCACAGCTCTTGAATATGAGATCCCAATCTTTGTGTGAAAATGAATTTTACCAGTTGGCTACACAAGTTACCACTGCTGGTTTTGAGAACAAAAGTAGACCAACATGGGAGGAGCCCCGCGGCATTATAATTAAGGAGGATGTAGGACATCAAGTTTTAATCTGCAATATAAATTCCGCCCACTGGATTCGAACTTGGGTCTGCCAAGGTGCACAGCCGCACTCTTGCCACTGGTGTTTTCTTTTTTTACAACTTGGAGCTTTATGGATTACTCGGAGGTAATACATTCGCGGGCAATACAATCACGGAGAAATTCTGGAGTATAATTGATCCAGAGGCATCTCCTACGGACTTGACTAGCTTGTTTAACAGTAAGATGAATGGGCATATTGGCCTCCAGTTTATTACAAAAGAAATAGAGAAACTAATGAAGTTCCTGCATAACTCCTTGATCTCCTGAAGCGGCTTGGCTACATCAGCTCTTGCAAAATCTTTTGAGTTGCACAGATTGACAACTTCAAGGGCATCACTTTCTATAAGATTTTTACTCCAACCCATGTCTGAAGCCAGCACCACTGCATCTCTAATTGCTTGAGCCTCCATCATTCTGGCTGAACTTGCAAATTCATACCAACATGCTTGCGCCAGAATGAGCTTCCCTGTATGATCACGTACGAGTAAGCCAGTTCCACCTTGCCCCAGGAGCAAGTGAAACTGAGCGTCTGTGTTGATCTTGAGACAATCAGATTCAGGCTGTTTCCAACATTATTCAGTTACATGCGGTACAGACACTGCATGTTCTTTACCCAACTGACTCAAATCTGCATTGCCCAACAAACTGACTGATTGATGCTTCTCTTCTGTCCCCCATGCCGATGGGAATTGCATTCAGAGACCACACAGCCCATGCACCACACAGGATGAGACACGCCTCACCCCGGCTGACCATGTCTCCTTGAATGATATCTAGTGCCCAAGACTCCGGATGAAGTATAGGTATTTTAATTCCACTTCGAAGCTCCATCTGATTTCAGAAAGCGCGTGCCCAGGTGCACTTGAATATTGCATGTTGTGTGTTCTCGTCGCCACCACAGTCGTCACAGAAAGGAATTTGTTCCACATGGTGATGTCGAAGAATCGACCGACAGGGAATGAATGAAGTCTTTTATTACCCGCCACCAAAAACATCTAACGTTGGGAGCTACTTCCAGCTGCCAAAGGGTTTTCCAAGCTGTTTTGAACCCATTAGAACTAACTGCAACCTCTTCTCTATCTTTGATTACCAGTAAGCAGTTTGTAGGCCCAACGCACAGAGAATTGGCCTTGTTTATCTGGTTGCCATGCCCAGAAATCATCTCCAGGACTAATGGGAATCCGTAAGATTGCTTCAGCATCTATCTGTAGAAAGTTCTCTCTTACAGCCTGAGCGTCCCAGTCATGCTGATTCACTTCAGTCAGTTCACTAGCATATGTGATTGTAGCATGTGCCACTGGTGGTTTTGATTTGTGACTCGTGGGCATACCATCAAAGTTTTTGCTTTCCTCGATTGTGACTTGTGGTAAAGGTGATATTTTGTCCGTCGAACCATCGTGTGTGCTCTAGATCCTTGTGCACCCAGAACTGGAGAGAGCAATGAAAATATATCTCTGGTGTTGAATGCCCGCGCCAAGGTTCTCGTCTATACAGAAAAATAATTTATAATATTTGAAATTTTTCCAAATATAAATCTCATATTTACAAAACTACTGTGCTCCAAGAAACCCAGGAGCCAAGGTTCTCGTCTATATGGAAAAACAAATTTATAATATTTGAGTTTTGCAAATATAAATATCATATTTTCAAAAATACCAGGCTCCAAGAAACCTAGGAGTCAAAATGGCACAATGTGGATGGTATTATGACGTTGATGTGCTATCCCTTGCCTTAGGATTATGTTTCATATTCTATTTTTATATGTGTGGAATTTTTTGAAAAATGGTACATACATTGCTAAGGTGATATACATGTCACATCATATATGTGATGTAACTTAAAAGTTAGGTTTTATAGTGTTGTTTTTGCTCCATGCATAAATAAAGTAGCTTATAATCACCAGAGTCAAAGTTTGATCCCTTAATTTTATATTAGTCGGATCAACGCCAAGTGCCAAAACCATGTTTAGCATTGATCCATTGTTGCACTAAAAGTGATTTTGATGATGATATGGAGTGGACAATTAGAAGAATAAAATAGGTTCAAGACCCACTTGAAATTTTTGGTTTATTTGGCATAAATCTTTTTTTCTAAAGATTATTGCTCATTATTTAGATCAAAATATTTAAGAAAAATAAAATAAAATATAGGATAACAACATAGACCATAAATATGTGTTATGAGATTTTTCTAAAATGTACAAAATAAATCAATTTAATTTATAAAAATCCATTGGATTTCTAGTGAATTATGCATTTTAATTTCTAGTTTTTCTATTTCTACTATTATTTCCTTTTTCATTTTGTAAGGAACTATAATTGTCAAACCTTTTTTTATGCATAAACACAAGAAAGCTTTGATAGGCGATGGAGGGGGAGCCCGAGAATAAATTTGGGTATATGGCGCTGACTACTTGGTCTTAATAGGTTGCCTTTGTTTTAAGACGGCTTGGCCTAAAAAGCTTTGGAATCATTGTGAGCTAGCCAGCCGCCGCTTTCCAAAAAGCTAGGGTTCATCCACCTTCCGCCGGCGCCGGCGCTGGTCCACCCCGTCTCCGGTGGCCTTAGGGCCATGGGGGCGGAGTGGATCCCGGCCATTGCCGGTGGGAGGCTCCGTTTTTAGATATTTTTTTTCTGTTTTGTGAGGGTTTGTGTCCTACTCAGTAAGGCGAGACGACGGCGGACGGCGGCGGTCCCTGTGGATTGAATAAATGTCTCCCACCTAGTCATCGTTCCGTTGATGCATCTAGTATCGTCGGTGGGCGTGTAGAGGTGTGTCTCCGGCGAATCAGTCTTTGGTGGATTTGCTCGAATCTGTTCATCGTTCGTCTATGTTATTGTGTCTTTGGATTGGATCCTTCTTATCTACATTCTTCATCGGCGGCGGTTGTTATTCTGGCGCGTTGGTTCTATGGGGGCTTAGCACGATGACTTCCTGGTTGTCTACTATAACAAGGTTTGCCTGGCTCCGATGAGGGAGGGGCAATGACAACGGCGCTCGCTTCAGTGCTTGTAGTCGTCGCTAGGTGGTCTACGAATCGGGATGTAATTTTTATTATTTCTAGTGTTTGTTGTACTATCATTATTAAAGATGAATAGATCGGAAATTTTACCCGCAAAAAAATAAATGGCTTGGCCTAAAGAACCCTTGGAATCAGATATTGCTAAATACTGTCTTAGACTTTTAGATATGTGCAACATTTGTAAAAATATCAACACTCAAATGTCCAGAATGCAGAAAACTCTCCTCAAGGATATGAGTAACCAGAGATTTTTTTTCAAAAACAGTCAGTTGCTAAGGATATCTGGATATATACTCATTATATAGCGTGTTCAGGAATACTTCAACTATTAGCTTTGCTGACTCATGACGGAGTTGGCCCAAACTCGAGAGAGCCAAATCAAGATCGAAGGACCCCCGAAGTAACTACGATTCATGGGGTTCCGCGTAATTATCGAAATATGCCACCAAGAAAGATATCGGTTTAATTTAAGGTTCCCTTGTAGCCGAAACCCTAGTCATGACCCTGCCGTCGGTCACTCCTCCAGGCATCTCAACCTCATGTAGCCCTGACGCCAAGCTCTTCGTCCAGCTATCGTAAAAAGCTCGGCCTCCCGCCTAACTCACACTGCCTTGACACAAGCTCGTCTTCCCGCTATCATGATGAGCTCAACCTCCCGCCGACCTCAAGCCACCGAAGCCTCCAACCGAGACATACAACTCTCACCACGTCCTCTCCAAGAATGGCTTGCCCACCTCCTATCCATACATTTTATTAGATATTTCCGATCACAACATGAATATTTACACGACCTTATATTTTAGAAAAAGGGACACTGTGATGAAACTTTACCATCTTCGATCCATATTAATTGATGGTGCTCTAGTAGTACATGAAAATGTTTCTTCAAAATGGAAAACTATTTGTGGTCCTTGAATATTGCTGGAGTCCAACTTTGTCCCCTGAATATTTGGATATTCATCGCTTGGGTGTCAAACTCATATAGCACTCCAAGAAAAACATTTTTTTTTACCATGGATGAAATTTTTTTTACAATGAAAGGCAATCGAATCCAAAAATTTTATATTAAAAAAGTTTCTTTCGAAAAATTAGCTCACTTGATAAAAATCGAGGAAAACAAATTATAGAAGTAGGCCTAATTTTAAAAATGATTGCCTTTCTAGATTTTTTTGTCAAAATCTTGAGGTTTGCATTTTTCCCAAAATAAACAATCATGTTGTTGGTTTTTGATCAACATCAATTGAATCTGCAAATGCTACCACAATAACAATGAATACTGAAATTGTGATGACTATTCTCATTACTTTTTTTGATTTTGGTGTGGATGCAGCAAGGATAAACGCAATGAAAGAAAGAGGGCCCTTTGGCTAGGGTTTCTCGTGCCTCCCGCCGGTGCCGCCGCCAGTCTACCTCGTCTTCTGTGGTCTTAGGGCCATGGAGGTGCGGTGGATCCTCGCCCTTGCCGGTGGTAGGGCTCTGTTTTTTTCATGCTTTTTTGAGTTTTGTTAGGGTTTGTGTCCTACTTAGAGGATGATGTTTCTAGCATCGTCGGAGGGCGTGTGAAGGTTTATCTCCGGCGGATCTCGTGGGATTCAGTCGGTGTTTGTTTTTGATTGATCCAGGTGGATCATGTCTTCATACGTTTGTCTTCGTGTGTCTACAAGTTAGATCCTTCTAATCTACGTTTCTCTTCATTGGTGGCAGTTGCTGCTCTGGTTCATTGGTCCTATGGACCTTAGCACGTCGACTTCTCACTGTCTAGTACCACAAGGTTTGTCTTGCTCCAATGGGGGAGGGGTGATGATGGCGGTACGCCTTCGACTCGCTTCGGTGCTTGTAATTGTCGCTAGGTGGTTTACGAACCTGGATGTATCTTTTTACTTATGATATTCTTTATACTACCTTCCCAGTTGATGAATAGATAGGAAATTTTTCTCGAAGAAAAAAATTGAATTTGAAAGAATCGTGTGTAGTGCCACTATCTTGTAGTGTCAAATTCTGAAAGAGGCCGATCAGAGAAACCCGAGAGCACCACACTCGCCCCGGCCCAGCACACAAGACCAAAAATTTCCCCATCCGAAACCCTCGCCGCATCCGCCCACCATGCCGCCGCCGGCGCCGGCGCTCGCCTCCCGCCGGACGAGCCCGAGCACCTCCTGCGCGCCTCCCTCGTCAGCAAGGTCTGGCTCGGCCTCCTCTTCCCCCCTCTCTTTCGTGCTCGCTACCGCGACTTCCATGGAGCTCCCCCATGCTCGGCTTCCTTTGTTCCTGGCGCCCCAACTCCGTCCGTGAGGTGGAAGATAACATCCCGCACTTCTTCCCCACCACCAAATTCCGTGCGCGCATTCCGGACGACGACTGGGGTGGATGGGGCTACGCTGCGTGGGACTGCCGCCATGGCCGCGTTCTCCTCGGCGATGGGTCTTACCATCCCGTCCCGCTCGTCGTTTGGGACCCCATAACGGGCCGCCGGAGGGAGCTGGACCAACCCAGCCAGGTCGGCAGCAGCTATGGGGCAGCGGTGCTCTGCGCGGTGGCCGGCTGTGACCACCGTACATGCCACGCAGGCCCCTTCCAGGTGGCCTACATCGGTATTGATACGATTGAAGAAGATGGCGAATGTTTAGCGAGCGCATGCGTGTCCTTGCCGATGTCGGCTGATTGGAGCAAGCTGTGCTCTGAATCTCGTCTTGACAAGTGGGGCGCGCCGTGCTCTGCTCTTCGTGTTGGTGGGTACCCTCCATCCTGGGACGAAATGGCCCCTGTCTTCGTCGAAGGCGCACTTTACATCAAGCTCATGTATCAGGAAGATGATCACATTGCAATTCTCAAGTATGACCTGGTATCTAACTGCTTATCGCTGATTGATGCACCGTTGGCTGGGTCTATCCTTCTCAATGCCGCTATCCTCATGGCGATGGATGATAACAGTTTGGGGTTTGCACATGTGGATAAGGTAACCCTCCACTTGTGGTCAAGACAGGGAGGCTCCGACGGAATTGGGTCATGGACTCAGCGTACAGTCATCAATCTTAATAACCATCTCCCCATTCAAAATCCCAATAAAAGATTTAGATTGATTGGATCTCTGGAGGGCAGTGATATCATTTTCGTGACCATGGGCCTTGACATCTACGAGATTAATCTCAAGACATTACGGTGGAAGCAGCTGCAGAAGATAGAAAAGCTTTGTGGTTTGATTCCGTACATGAGTTTCTACGATCCACAAGGTATATTTGTATCTATATGTGTCCTCTCTTTTGTGATTCAGGAACAGCTCTTAAGACTCTTAAGTGATACTCCATATATAGTTACTGGAACAAACAAAACATTGACCTAATCAGATTGAAAATTATGTTTGAAATGTGCCTGAGCAAACTTTGAGTGCTATGTAATTACAACTAATTATGCTTACTAATTGGCAATTTATATTATACCATGTCAACTCCTTTTTGGAATCACACCGACAAATTTACGCTTGCAGAAAGAGTGATCCCCAGTGATGCGGCGCAGTGATAATGTATGGTTGAGTATGCTTAGGGTATGAGGCCACTCTCAGCAACAAGATAGGCGACCAAATTGGAGGTGACGAGGGCCTTTGAATGAATTATATCACTATTTAGTAGCTGTTTTCGTGCTTGTTTTCTCGTATTGTTGTTGGTTTTGCCACTAAGCATTGATAATTTCCCGTTGTTGGCATTTCTAAGCGGGTGAATGTGTTATCTTGTAATGAACCCTTGCAGCATCACATATGTGCTCTGTTGTTTCTATGGAAGAGTATATCCAGAGTTGGTGGTTATGTCATCCAAGAATTGATATAATGATGGTTTCTGCATGCTGGCCTGCTGATGTGTCCTAATTATACTTCTGGGTTTAATTAGTGCTGCATATCACCCTAAAAAAGATTAGTTCTACCTGTCAAGAGCTGATGTCACTGTTGTTCTTTTAGCAAGCAATGTTGCTGAAGAGCATAGCATGCAAACTGAATCTTTAGATATAAGTCTAGGGAACTACAGGATATGGGACTGCATGGCTGCTTGAAAATCTCATACAAATTTTTATTGCTTCAGCAGGTCCGCAAAACTTTCAGGTACTTGCTGGATACTTTTGACCTACAGTGGACATAATAGTAGTAGATTGCAATGTCCATGTAGTGGGATGAAGATTTTCACATGTTATTATGCAGTGATCAGCATATGAGGCAGGTGCCACTGGGCAGCAAGATCGATGTTGATGACTCACCCCCTCGGGGAGCTACCATTAACACTGACTTGGGCATTGAAGGTTTTAAGTTTTTTTGCAACCTGTCTCCTGGGAGAACAACTCTCTGCAACCTGCTACAAGCATTGTAATCTATGTTTGCAGAGAACAGGACGATCATGGCAAGATGTGCTGATTCAGCAGGCTACGCTCCTAGCAGATGATCAAACAATAGCTAAGCTGCAGCTTCAGGTGACCTCCTTTCCAATCCAAGGCAGTGGGAAATTTGATCTGATCTCGCACATTTCTTGGAGGCTTATAATGATCGAGGATTGTGGATATGTCACATCGCTAGAGATTTTGAATGTGGTGTGGCACGTAGTGTGCTACAGTAAATGTCTCTTTGAAAAGCTGTGCGTTGTATCCCCCTCTGCTTACTGTACTACTAGTTCACTTCAGCTCACAGGGCCATGCAGTGCCCAATGTTGCTCAGGCTGAGCAACTTTATTCACGGGGACTTCAAAGTCCTAGATGTAAAATGCTTTGGAATTCTCAATAAATGGCGCCCTAGCTCCTCCTTATGTTCAAATGAATAAATACATTATTTTTTGTCAGAGATTGCAAGGGTACAGTGATCATGCCTGGGCGCAGGTCAAACAATTTCAGATGCTTTGTTGCTTGTTGTAGAGTTAATGCAGCAACAGGCCTGGGCATGCACAGATACACTTGTGTCTCAACTCTTAATCTGTCACACCTGCATCACCAGGAGGTGATGCGGTGGACGCGTGATGGTGGGACCCCTCGGCTAGTGGGCATGGACCCACCGGTCAGGCAAGGCGGACAAGTGGAGCACAGCTATTTAGCCAGCTGTAGGCCAGTAGGCAGGGCATGTGATGTGTGTGGTACCTTTGAACCCCTCCCACCTAATCTGTACCTCCTCCCTTGGAAACAACCTTCTCTCCCTAGTCTCGATCTCATCCCCTTCCCCTCTTCGATCCAATTCTGCGATGATGAGTTCGTGACAGTTGGTAATCAGAGCTCAGGTTTTGCCCACCCAATTTTTTTTCCGTTGCCACTCATCCCTCTCGATCGAGCCGTAACATCCATCGCTGCGGGTGCGGCCTCGCTCCGGCGAGATCTGCTCGAAATCCCAGTGGGTTGGCTCGATTGGAGCGTGGCGTACGGCGCCCAAAGCAAACCCTCGGCTCAAACTCTCCACATCATTACCGCCATGACAGAATCCACGGGAGAGCTCAAGACGATGCTGCAGGCGCTCCTGCAGCGCTTTCACGAGACCACGCTTGCGGGCGACAAGCAGCGCAAGACCCAGATCGCGTTCAACACGCAAGTCTCCGCAGATCTGGTGCACATCCGCAAGCAGCTGGACCTCACCCAAGCCGACGTCGACGAGGTGAGGCAGCAACGCGAGCTACCACCTTCACCGTCCGCCGCCGAGCGCCACCGACCGATCGACGCCGACCACCACGACGGCGACACCCAGGCCTCCGCGGTGACGTCCTTGGAGCACGCGGCGGCCTCGCCTCGTGGCCCCGCCGTTCGCCTTTCGCCAACAACGGGCGCCCGCTTTACGCTGCATCTCTCCGATTCGCGGGCGTCGGGCAGCCTGCCACGTTCATGGCGGGCCGCGATGCTCACCACGGACCGCGCAAGGAGTACATGGTCAAGCCGCCCAAGCACGATTTCCCTGACTTCGACGTCGACGCGCCTAGCCTCTGGATCGACCGCTGCATCACCTACTTCGACCTGTACTGAGTTCCGCCGCACAGTTGGGTGACCATGGCCTCGCTCTACATCGATGGCCACGCCGCGCACTGGTACCAGGCGTACCGGCAGACACACCGCTCGCCGACCTGGGACGAGTTCACCGCGGCCATCAAAAGCGAATTTGCACCAGGTGAATTCGAAGTGGAGATGCATAAATTGCTTCAGCCGCCTAAACCGCACCGCCGCCGA
>JAHHZJ010003213.1:0-20998 GCA_021437245.1 Aegilops speltoides
TTGACCACATTGACCACGCCTTGCGCCGAGAGCGCCAAAGCCCGGTGGGCTGACAGCAAGGCCTAGGAAGAAGGGCCGCAGAGCTTGGGGGAAAACGCGACAATGGATGCCCAGCGGAGAGAAGTCGAGGTTGCCGGTTTGGCTGCGGTGTGAGGCTCTGATCACCCTTGAATAATAAGAGGTTGTGGGTGAGTAGAGGATAGCCTGGCCAGCCTGAGTTGGAGTAAAGTGGGGCGATCAAGCTTTGCAGTAGCAGAGCCCGTACATCGGAGGCAGGAGCAGCAGGCGACGCGACCGATCTTTCGTTTGGCGGTGGAGCAAGAAGACCAGAGGTTGAAGAAGCACTATAGCCGTTGGATGGACATCATACGGTCACTAGAGCTAGAATCGTTCATATTGACTAAGTTGACAATGCCCTCCATCTGCGTCAACTTAGTAGGCCCACAAGTCAGCCTCCATCTATGGTGGGTCCCAGCTAGCAGGGGGAGTCTTCATTTTTTTGTGTAATAAGGAGGCACTTCCTTGTGTGCGAAGATACAGCTGGTAGGTCCGAGCTGTCAGTGGGGGGAACATTTTTTTCATGAAATACAAAGGCTCTTCCGGTGTGTGCCTTCTGTCAGGTGGTGGAATAACTTTTTTACGCGTAATAAGGTTGCACTTCCTTGCTGCGACCATGGACCCAGCTGTCAGCCTCTCCACGTATAGTACTCTTCCGATGGAAGTCGTTCCTTGACCACATTGACCACGCCGCGCCGAGAGCACCATGGCGATGGAAGATGGCGAGGCCTAGCGAGGGAGTCCTGGACTAGAGGGTGTCCGGATAGCCGGACTATCATCGTCCACCGGACTCCAAGACTACGAAGATACAAGATTGAAGACTCCGTCCCGTGTCCGGATGGGACTTTACTTGGCGTGGAAGGCAAGCTTGGCGATACGGATATGTAGATCTCCTACCATTGTAACCGACTCTGTGTAACCCTAGCCCTCTCCGGTGTCTATATAAACCGGAAGGCTTTAGTCCGTAGGACACAACAACCATTACAACAATCATACCATAGGCTAGCTTCTAGGGTTTAGCCTCCTTGATCTCGTGGTAGATCCACTCTTGTAATACCCATCATCAATATTAATCAAGCGGGGCGTGAGGTTTTACCTCCATCAAGAGGGCCCAAACACAGGTAAAGCATCATGTCCCTCATCTCCTGTTACCATCCGCCTAGGCGCACAGATTCGGGACCCCCTACCCGAGATCCGCGGTTTTGACACCGACATTGGTGCTTTCATTGAGAGTTCCTCTATCTGCTGTCGCCAATAGGAAGGATGCCTCCTCCGTCTTCAAGGGCGGTATTTTATGCCAGGAGTCTTGGCCGCCCGCCAAACTATCCGGCTAGGTGGTTTTCTTATGACCTTTGTCCGGCCACCGCTTCGACAATGACTTCTCAAGTCGTCAAAAGCAATCTTCCGTCATTTCGGAATTTGCCGGCGGTGGATCAATAGAGCTCTTATCGTCAATGAGCTCTTGGATCTATCGCCGCCACAGGAGTCACTACGGACTACAATCAGTTGGGCTTAAAACCGATCGAGAGATTAACTCTCCCAGGTCACCCCCGCGTCGCGATGGTAGAGGAACAATGCGCGACTCTTCTCTGTATTGAAAACTAGTCATGTCGGGCTCCCGAACCCTCCATGCGGATTCCGGAGGGGCGGACTTTGATCAAGCTAGCGAACTTAAAGTCGGGCATCGGACGGACTCGTTGGACAACGTCCGAGCAATCAACTTCAAATTTGGAAACTTCCGGCCTTCAAGCCTTGAGATGGGTAGGGTTCGGACTTAATTCCACCACCCGCCCGGACATATCGATCTATCTCTAATCCGGCAAGAGCCCGCTTTGAAGCGATACATCACTCTTTGGGCGATTCCTCCTGGTTATGGACGGGATAAAGGACTGCCGAGAGGAGCGCAATCTCAATTTTTGCAATAATTGCGGACAAGGAAACTTGAGCGCCATCGGCCGTCATTGAAATTACACGCTTCACCGACCTAGTGTCCATAGTATGAAAGTACTGTGCGATGGAGAGTTTCCGGAAAACCAAAAATCAGTTTTGGCCCCGAATACAACCCTAGTCCGCAACAAAAGGGTGCATTACACTCAGGCACTAGATACAAAACCAAAAAGCAAAAACCCCATAGAGACGCGGAACCGTCTTGAAGGGATGGCTTAGCGGACCTGTAAAATTCACAAGTCTGAAGGCGCCGTCCCAACACATAGCCCGAGCATGTTGGATATTCTGACGGTGGCCAAAAGTGGCGAGCTTCTAGCCCCGAAAACCACTCCAACAATACACATGCGGTATCAACAGATCTTGAGACTTTAGCATCAAATAATATGCGAAGCGAACAATCCACAGACCTCGCGAAGTCTACCAAGTAGCAACAACAAATCCATGGGCGACACAGCCATCACCTTCAATGCGTTGATGAACCTAAATTCGAACAGCCCGAGCACCAGGCATGGCGGTACTTAGTCCAATAGTGGGCGGCTTGACTTACAAAGGTCCTCATCGGCGGCGGCGCAGACTAAACCTCATCTACGAGAAACTCTTCAAAAATGGAAATAGGTGGAGCCGCATTGGCGAAGCGGCACAACCTTGGAGGAATAATCCCTAGCAGAAGCGCTGCCGGGAAAATCACACTCGATGTGGTGTTGGCTCGCCCGGACAATTCTGAGATCCAAAGAAGTCACGTTCCAAGTGGCCCCATTCAACAGCGGATATCACGCTATATTAGGACGAGAGGCATTCACAATTTTTTAGCCGTACCCCATTACGGGTACATGAAGCTCAAAATGCCTGGGCCGGCGGAATAATCACTCGTTAGTGATCCGGGCATAGCACTCGCTAGCCAAAACAAGACAGCCGCATTAGTACGGAGGCACTATCCAAAGCCCTAGCGGCGGAGGAACTCACCGCGCTGGCTCTCTGTGAATAGGGACGATGTGATACTCGATAAGAGATCCAAGTCCACCTCCTTTAAACCAGCGGAGCAGAAATAGTAAAATTCGGGTCCATCCAACGGACCCGACAAAGCGGCTTCCATCGGGGCACATTTGAACCACGACGTAGGCGCCACACTGCGAGAATTCGCTTGGGAAAATTGGGACATTTTACGCTCGCACCCTTCGGATATGCCGGAATCCCCACGCAGATTGGCGAACACAGCCTAAACATCCTAAAAGATTCAAGCGATCAAACGAGGCTCTTGACGATTTTCGAACCCAAAAACAGGGCAATGGGAGAAGAGCTAGCCAAACTATTGAAGCGGATTCATCAGAGATATCAAACATCCGGATTGGCTAGCAAACCTTGTAATGGTACCAAGAAGGACAAATCCTGGCGCCTATGTGTCGATTTTAAAGACCTCAAGAAGGCTCGCCTAAAGGATCCCTTCCTCTCCCCGCATCGACCAGATAATCGATGCTCTTTGCGGAACCACGATTCATTGTGCTTCCTTGGCGCATACTCCGGCTACCATCAAATCAAGATGGCGAGCGGACCAAGCATAACGGCATTCATCACTCCATATGGACCATTACTGCTTCAACACGATGCCCTTCGGACTTAAAGCGCGGCGCAACATATCGAGCGCATGATTCAAACATGTGGCCACCAGATTAGCAAAAGCAGTAGAGGCATCGTGGGGCGTAGTCGTCAAAACCAAACACGTTGAAACTCTAGTAGCGACTTGAGGCTCACATTCGACAACCTCAGAGCATATGACGTCAAGCTGAATCCGGAAAAATGCGTTTTCAGCGTACCAGCGGAAAGCTCACAGGCTTCATTGTATCGGTAGAGAATTGAAGCAAACCGGCCAAGATCCGAGCTGTCACAGCTAGATATTCCAAAAGACCTCACACAAATACAAAAATTGGCGGTAGATGCGTGGCGGCTCTAAGCCCGCTTTATCTCCGCCTAGGAGAAAAGGCATTGCCCTCTATCGCCTCCTTAGGCGCACGAACACCAGTGGGCGGATGCTGCCTCCTGCGGACTCGAAGAAATAAAAGCCATATTGGCAACAAATCCGGTCTGGCTGCGCCCCCGGCGAACCAATGTTGTTATACATCGCGGCAACACATCAAGTTGTAGCGCGGTACTTTCGTCGTCGAATGAGAGACGAAGGGCATAAATTCCCTCTTCAAAAACAGGTGTACTACGTATCCATCCCATGTTAACCCCACAAAGTCCGTTACCGCACTATCAAAAGATAGCGTCTGCGGTGTTCATGGCATCCGGAAGCTCGACACTACTTTCAAGAGTGTTCGATACGATGGCCTCGAAGTACCCCTCAGCGACATTATAAACAACGCGCGCGACAGGCAGGATTGCAAAATGGGCCATTGAGCTCTTACCATTCGATATAACTTACAAACCTCAGCGAGCTATAAAGTCACAAGTTTTGGCTGACTTTGTCGCTGAATGGACGAAGCGAACTCCTAAAAGTATGGCGCATACTCAATTGGATTATGCACTTTGACGGCTCTAAAATGTTGGCGGATTGGGGGCTGGCGTCGTATTAGCGTCCCCAACCGAGACACGATCAATACGTGCTTGAGATAATGTACGGACTCCAACAACGCAAGCGAATATGAGGCCCTTTTACATGGCCTCCGAATGGCAATCTCCATGGGCATTCAACGCCTAGAGGTCGTGAGGATTCAAACCTTGCAATATCCCAAATAAATGGAGACTTTGGCGCCAAGGATCCGAAAATGGCAGCATATCGCAGCGCTGTCCTAAAAATGTCAGCTCGGTTTGAAGGACTTGAATTCCATCACGTAGCAGGGATAATAACCAAGCAGCCGACGTCTTGCGCGCATTGTCGCCAAAGCATGACGTGTCCTCAAACATCTTCTGGAGCGGCTCTTTAAGCCATCCGTACTATGGGAAGAGGAGTCGGAAATAATAAACGGAAAGAACCGCACCAACGGCGATTCAGCCGATGACATAACACCTTCAGCCCACGACATAATGGCAGTAATCGCCCGTGGACCAGAACCATTCCTAGCCTACTTGCTTGGCGAGGAACTTCCGAGACCAAAATGAGGCCCATTATTGTCCGTGATCTAAAGCCTACAAGGTCCATGAGGAGAACTTTATAAGAAAAGCACAACGGAGTCCTTCAAAGGTGTATCTCCAAGAGGAAGGGCAAAACCTTACGGCTGAAATTCATGCGGACTAGGCGGACACCACGCCGCAACTCGGGACCCTTGTAGGAAAGGCATTCCGTACAGGATTTTATTGGCCGACGGCCCGGCGGATGCTCGGGACTTAGTCCAAAGATCGTCGGTTATCGCTCTTTGCTAATCGAGCCATATGCCACCCACGCCCTCAAAACTATACCCATTACGGCGTTCGCGATGCAGGGGCTTGACATGGTTGGACCCCTTAATGGAGGAACCCACAAGCAAAGGTACCTATTGGTCATGGTGGACAAATTCACCAAATGGATAGAGGCCAAGCCGGTCAAGCGGCGGTCCGGACCAGTGATAGACTTTATCTTGGGGTAGTACACCGTTTTGGTGTCCCCATAGCGTCATCACCGATAACGGCCGAATTTCATGGCCGCGAGGTTAAATCATGGTGCAAAAATATGGGCATTAAGCTCGATTACGCTTGATCTATCATCCTCAAACCAGCGGTCAAGTGGAGCGAGCAAATGGTCTAATAATGGCGGCATCAAACCCGGACTAGTGCGGTCACTTACGAAATCGACGCGCACTAGGTAGAAACTTCGACTCCGTACTCTTGGGGCTGCGGACAACGCCGAACCGTACTACGGTTCACACCATTTTTATGGTATCACGACAGAGGCGATTCGCCTGCGACATCATTCATGACTCACCTCGAGTGCGCATGTATGAAGAAAGAGAAGCCGAGCTGGATCGGCGAGGACAGCTGGGCGCATTGGAGGAAGAACAGCGGCGTCGCGAGGCTCGTTCCGCATTCTATCGGCAGCGAGCTCGAAGATATCAAAGCGAGAGAAATGCGGGCCAAGACTTACAGCGTTGGCGAACTAGTTCTATGCCTGCCGGACAAGAAAAAGGACAAGCTCAAGCCCAAATGGGAGGGCCCCTTCATTATCGATCAAGTCCTGACCGGCGGAGAGTTCCGTCTACGAAATGCGTCGGACAACCGACTCGAGCCGAACCCATGGAACGCAACCCGCCTCCGAAGATTCTATGCCTAGCGCCGGACTAAGAGTTTGTCCCCTTCCCCCGTTCAAATTTTTACAGTTCAGCTATCTTTCGTTTCTCTTTCTTCTCTTAACCCTTTTACTAAAAAGCCCTTAAGGGCCTACTTGCGCATTGTTCGCAAACACTTGATGTGCCATTCGCACTCATTATACCTGGGGGCTTCTTTACCAGAAGCTTAATTATAAGGGCTCCATGCCCAGCACATGTGTCAAGCTTCCACATGTACCTTTTATTCACCATTATATGCATCGATATGACTTAAGTTTTGGCCAAGCTGGGTTGCACGGCTCTGTGCTTACCCCTCGTTCCCGATTGTTGGCTAGGAGGTAAAGGAGCACCTCTGCGATTATTCTTGCGGGTCGGCCGGATGTGTACCTCGAGACTGGTGAAGCCGAAAAGCTAAGCGTTCTTAAGGGAATATTGGTCGGTGACTTGAAAGATGATTTTTACCTACTTATTTATCTGCCCCGGATGTTTTTACTCTTTTTCGCAGTCGAGACATGCACTTTAGGGCATGCCTCCGAGAAAAAGAACCCTTAGCGGAACTATTCTCCTGGAAGATGTTTCTTACTAACCATGTAATATAACATAACTAGTTGGGCACTTATGCGATAAAGCACTAATGACCCTCGCTTTGGTCTCCATGCATGCCCGGTTGTTTCTTAACAGAAGGTATTCGGACACACTCCGGACTCTAGGGTCGAGGTTGAAGCGAAAAGGTCGGCAAAGACAAGCGATCTACAATCCGGCTAGAAGGCATTTTACATGTCATTTTAAAATACATTGTCATCATTGTTGTATTCCTCCTCAATCCCGTCTAATAGGCTGTCTAATTCTGATCCGTTAGGAAAATTTAGCGGCCAACTCTACTTGGCACATACTAAGATCTCCTCCTTCCGTCGGGCCCCAGGTCCGACCTCGGCCATATGGTTGGGATCCGCCTTCTTGTACAGCGTCTTCACCATGGCCCGAGCCTCCCACACCTTGGCGGCGGGCGAAATCTTCCATAAGCAGGAGGCTGCCACACTCCCGAAGCTTCTCTGCAAGCTCCCCAAGGCCTTGAGGTAGGGAAGAGGCTGGCCATAAAGCTGGGGACGCCGCTCATTGCTTGCGAACTTCGTTCGAGCAAGCTGCAATAACTGGGAAGTTGATCACCCGTCGATCTGGGCATCTCCTCCGGGGCGACACTGTGATTATACCTCTGGGACATATCTTGTCAATTGAGGTTCTCGCTTGAACTCTTCTTTTCAAAGGAGTTCGCTCAAGCACTTACTATAGATGCCACGACAAAGCTGCTGATTCTCTACTTAGGAGGCGGACAGCTCGGCCGAGCGCTTCAGCTCTTCTCCAAGCTGGGCATGGGCATCTTGGAGCTTGTTCCTTTCTTCTTTGCACCTATTCAGCACCCTCTCGTGACCTTCAGGTGGCGCGATGGTCTTACTGTCCGGATCTTGTCCGCAGCACCCTCTAATGTCATTATTAGACTTGCGCGCATTACGCCGCAGTAACGCTATATTTTTTTAAAAAAAATAATGTGTTACTGAGGAGGGTCTCTGTGTTTCCTCCTGGCGTGACAAGTGCGGCCTCAAGTTGGGCCTTGCACTCTTGCAGCTCTGAGACAGTTGGGTATTCTTCTCGGTAAGATCCTGCATTTCAAATGATCCTTAAATCAGTTAATATAACTACTTTAAGTCTCGGGAGCTCTTGGCTTATATAACTATTATATTCTCTTACCCGTATGTCTTTTACATACTGCTCCGTAGCTCACAGTAAAACCATCTTGAGCAGCCGGCAGTGCGCGTCCCAGCGTTAAAGGCATTCAGCGCCTCGGGGAGAAGCACGCGTCACGAAATCTTGTCCGTGGCGCTGTGGTTCATGGCACTCTCCACCTCGACTTGGTGGCGGACGATCTGTCGGCATCCTCCGTTGGAGGAGTGTCGGCTCGCGCTTGCATCGCCTCCCCCTCTAGACTAGGTCTTTGGGCACGGCTGGTAGAGGTTGGATTGGCCTTCTACACCCATGATCGGCGGGCGCTTTTTTCTCCTACAAAGTCATGAGCACTCAAGCGCTTCCTAGGAGCGTTGCTCCAAATAATTAAGCTGTGAGCTATACCTTTGCGGGCGTTTCAGTCCGCGCGCTCCTCTTCTGCCCTCTTGGTCGGACTGGCCTTTGTTGGTCGGCCGCCCTTGAGCTCGGCTTCCCGCCTTGAAGGCGCTTCTGCAAAACACCATCGATATCGAAGGTCGAAGCGAGCAAGGAAGAGATAATGGTGTCGGGACTTGGTCACAATCACAGGAAGCGGATATAGTCCGGGGTAGTCGGCCGTAATGGCGACTAGAGCATTATCCATGCTGAGCTGGTGGAACACCCCGTCGATTAGCTCCACCTTTATGCTGGATCCTCTTGGAGGCGGATCACAGGATCTCTCCGGATCCTCGGGTTGCGGAGCTGGGTTAACATGCCCTCCCGACCGGCGCAGCTCTGCGTGAAAACATGATATAAGAAATTTAAACTTTGGAGGCATGGGTGGGCCCTTAAAGTGTTCCTTACCCAACGCCGAGGGGTTATTCATGGAGAACCCGTTCAGCGGATTCGTCGGAAAGTCCTCCTTCTCCCCTTGTCCACAGGCGGACAGGATCTTCACGGATCCTCGGCGAATCGATCCTTCGGCCATGACGGGTGGCATCGTCTTCCCCATTGAAATCCCACATGGGGTGGCCTGTATGCGATGGTTGCACCCCAGCGTAATGCATGTTGCCATGACTCCAATCATGGTGAACCGGAATGGGCGATAATCTTATCCGGCCCATCAAATAATGGGCGCTCTTGTCTTCCTCCGGTTGGGGAGCTCGCGGCGCCAACTAAGGCGTTTCTTGGAAGGAGCATTCTTGAACTCCGGGAGGCCGATCGAGCAGGGTCCGGCAGCGGGCGTCTTCTATGTAAAACCATTCCTAAGGCCGATCTTGAATGCTGAGGAGTCCGGGACTAGGGGTGTCGGGACAGCGGACTATCAATATCCGCCGGACTCCTAGACTACGAAGATAGAAGATTGAAGACTCGGCTCGTGTCAGGAAGGTACTTTCCTTGGCGTGGAAGGCAAGCTTGGCAATACGGATATGTAGATCTCCTACCATTGTAACCGACTCTGTGTAACCCAAGCCTCTCCGGTGTCTATATAAACCGGAGGGCCTTAGTCCATAGGACGAACATTACATCTCAACAATCATACCATAGGCTAGCTTCTACGGTTTAGCCTCCTTGATCTCGTGGTAGATCTACTCTTGTACTACCCATATCATCAATATTAATCAAGCAGGACATAGGGTTTTACCTCCATCGAGAGGGCCCGAACCTGGGTAAAAACATTGTGTCCCTCGTCTCTAGTTACCATCCGCCTAGACGCATAGTTCGGGACCCCCTACCCGAGATCCGCCGGTTTTGACACCGACATTGGTGCTTTCATTGAGAGTTCCTCTGTGTAGTCCCTGATAGGCTCAATGGCATCTTCAACCATCAACGATGTCCAGGGTGAGACTTTTCTCCCCGGACAGATCTTCATATTTGGCGGCTTTGCGCTGCGGGCAATTCTCTTAGCCATCTGGAGCCGGATCGAAGCTTCGCCCCTGGCGTCAAGTCGATTCGGAGCTTAAACTTCACGGCCGATGACGCGGAGACTTGATCTTGACGGACTCGAGCCACAACCAAGCGCACACCGCTGCGGCGATGGGCATGATCTAGCTCTGCCGCCCGGCGGTGCTTTGAGTAGCTTTTCGGTTCGCCCGGCCACTGGCGGAGCCGATTGCCCATATCGAGGCGGTGGATAGATGCCACAGGGGCCTCAACATCCACGGCGATGGGCCGAATACCAATCTTGTCCCTGCGAAATCCGTGATCCCGGCGCGGACTCCTCGCGGACTCCGAGCCTCCAGCGCCCTACCAATTAATCCGGATTAGGCGCGGTTATGGAATTCACCACGGGGACATCTTCAGCACTCACCTTTTGGCGATATCCGAATTCTGAAGCATCTCTGCGCTATGGGGAATCTGGCGGACTATGGCCGGGGCGGTTGGAGTTCGGACGATGGAGAAATTGAGCCCACCCACCACCCACTTTGTAGCCACTGTCGAGGATCTAACCGACATGCTAGACTACGACTCCGGCGACATCGGCGCTATGGACGGCGATGCCGGAGGCGACAAGCCAGCCCCTACGGGGCCTGGAAAGCCACCTCGTCATATGAGCGTTTACATAGTGGACACCCCAAAAGAAGGGATGGCGAAGGCGAAGCCGGAGGCGAGACTCTCTAAAGAACCAGCCCAAGCGCCGGCGTCGTGGCGCCACTCTAAATCCGCCACAACAAGAATATAGATTCCGACCGGAAATAACAATACCCAGGAGAGTGCAAGACAACCCCTCTCAAGCAAGACTCGTAGCGGGAGGATGCGAACAAGCCCTCACAAAAGGGCGGAGAAAAGAAAAAGTTGAGGATCATAACTATATACCTCCCTCCGAAGGCGAAACAAGCCTCAATGGCCCAGAACTCGTCGCCCGAGATCCCGTCCGAACAAGAGCTTTTCAAGCGCAGGCTCATTGCGCTGACAAGAAGCTGAAGAAGAAAAACGGAAGCTCAAAACAGCGGAAGGCGCGCTCCGAATAAGATGGAGCAAAGTACTCAAAACCGCGAGAATAAATCTGGCAATGGTCACCAATCGAAGAGCTACCGAGCGTGAGCTGCTGCTCCCATAATTCGACGAGGAGGCCATAGAGCCCCACCGTCAATGGCGAGCCAGGTCCATCTCGGACCCAAAAAGAAAGCCCCAAGAAGCAAAGCAACACGTCAAGTGTCCGAAACGATAGCGGCACATACAAATGCAGAGCGCGCACCCACTATGCTTCACCGAAGCGAGTCTTTGGATCATCAATTCCTAGCGGGGTTTAAACCCATCAACATAGAAGCCTACGATGGAACAACAGGACCACAGATGCGGATAGAAGACTATATATTGCATATACATATGGCGGAGGAGGCGATCTCACGCCATAAAATATCTACCCCTCAAGCTCAAAGGCCAGCCGTCATTGGCTCAAAAGCCTCCCGAAAACACTGTTGGAAGTTGGGAAGAGCTCGAGAAGCGTTTAGAGCAAATTTTCAAGGGACTTATGTCCGGCCTCCGGATCTGAGATGACCTAAGTCACATAACTCAACAGCCGGAGAGTCGGTAGCGGAAGTGCTGGAACAGGTTCCTTACCAAAAAGAACCAAATAGTCATTGTCAGGACGCTTGAAGCCTTAGCAGCTTTCAAGCACAATGTCAAAGGAGAATGGCTCACTTGAGACACCTCGGTCAAGAGAAACCGAGGACAATGACCGCATTAACAAGCCTCATGACCCCTGCTTGCGGGGAGGATAGCTGGCGGCAAGAAGCACCAACGACCCAAGTACATCCGAGATAAGAGATGGAAATGGAAAATCACTGCGCAGAAAAGAGAAGCGGCGGAATAAAGAAAAGCCCAAAAACACGGCGGATCAGCGCGATTTCAAAGCTCGGCCAAATAATAAAGCTCAACCCTCAAGGATGAGCGGGACGAACCGTCTAACCTACACAAAATTCAGGTGGGTATGTCAAATCCACAGTACCCGGAAACCATAAATCACACCCACATGGATTGTTGGGTTTCAAACAGTCCGGCGATTAAACGCCGAACACAAAGGGCTCGGCAGCGTCAGCGAAGAAGATAAACCCGCCCGGCGAGGGCAGGAAAACAAAAACTTTCCCACAAGGGGTCAAAGCGATAAACTCACTTCATGTGAGGACACGAAAACAATGGCGACACTTTCTAAAAAAGAGCCTCGCGGTCCAACCCAAGCAACCGTAGAGATTGGATATCAAAACCAATCACTTTCGACCACAGACTACTCGAAGCGTTGAAGTAGCGGGGCGGACTCCTCGATATTGAATCCGATAATAGGCGGATTGCAATTCACAACGTCCTAATGGGACGGAGGCGGTGACTTAAACTGCTATATTCAAACACAATCCGTCGGATGAGGATAGCCCTACCAAAATTAGACACAGCCGCACTTCCTTCAAAGGTGGCGCCCGGGCCCTTCGCCAAGTGCACAGGCTCGATATTACTAGAAGTCGGGTTTGGATCGCGAACAACTTTCAGCGCGAAAATTAATTTTTCATATCGTCCCATTTAAAGTGAATATCAAGCAACTGTTGGGACGAAAGGCTTTTGTCGCTTCAGCGCCATACCGCATTCGCGTCTCTTACATAAGATGCCGGTCCACATGGCGCCATTTGGTCGAGAGGTCACTTTAAAGACCCGGACTCGGATAAACGAATCCGGACTCGGCAGGCTAGGGGCTCCCTAGCCGCATACCCTCCTGCAAGAGGCTGCGCGCAACCGATCGCGGTTTCATATAAACCTTGCTTTACTTATTTATATTTCTTCTTTTGCATATTTTTACGCATACGAACTGTTTCTAAACTAAGCGTTCCTCTCTTTCTGAGATGAACAACGTGCGTACCCGTCGAGGATAACGGCGCCGCGGAGACCGCAGCGCGAGGCGTGCGATGAGGACCCGTTGCAAGATTCTTTTCAGATTAAGACCTGCGTAGACCTTTTTATTCTGTCTCTTGTTGTTACTCTCCTGGCTCCTTCCTATAGCCAGCGGAACTGGCGCTTTAGCATCGGCCGCGTCGGCGAACCATGCCCGTGCACAGACACAAGGGGCTTAGGGAATAATTCTGCCCATTATCATAAAGTCCGAACACCTTGCGGGAGTGTTCGGCGTCTCGAGTTAGGCATTATATGCATCAGCTCCGAATCATGTCTTTGGTCAAATGTTGGGTTTGCCCGGCTCCACGTGTTTTGTTGCCTTACGTGCCGTATCACCCGGCTAACGCGGCACCGGAGAACTCTGCGATTGTGCCCGGTTAATTTGGCGAGCACCTCGATAGAAAGCCAAAGCGGACTATCATGATATAGCGAGAGTCAGTCGACCACTTGATCGACTATCGAGAATGTTTAGAATTCCCCGCTTTGACGAAGGACCGTTTCCCGGTCAGGCACATACGCACATGTGCGGTGTCATCGAGGCTATATCGTAGCCCCACCCTCGAGCTCCATTGGCTAAGTGAAAGAGATAAAGCATCATAGTCCGGATTGCCTCGTTAGCTCGCTACCACCTCCTTATAAGCAGGACCGAGGCGTCGGATTAAGTGTGCAACGCTATTTTGCGAACACCCCACACCTTGTGTGAGGGCTGAAGCGAAGGCGCATCTTTTCGGGTTATACACAAGTATCGTAAGCGGCCGCCTGGAGAAGTTTTACTACTTGGAAGGCACAAGTATAAAAAGCATTCATACTATAATCATTGATCTACACGTTGGCGCATTCAATTGAGCGTTACATTTTTTGAAACCTTTGCGACTCTACCACCTGGCGCCCACGCCTAACTTCCCGAAATAATGCTCGGCGGGAAGCGGTTTCCATCGAACCACAGGCAGCAACAGCGGTGGCATCCATCTCCGGACAACTTGCCTTCACGAGGCCGGGGGCCATCCGCAGCGCCCTCGATGCAGCCGACCGCTTCATCTCCTTGATATCGCGGCACCGCCCAAGGAATTGCTGCGATGGGCGAAGTAGCTTCGTCGCCTTGGACCTCTCGGCGAGACATGGGCCCGATGTCGATCATAGCCATCCGGACAGTCTATTTAGTTCATTCGCCCAACCTGTCCGTCGGCGGAAGAAAGGCGATCCGGACTATGGAATTGAGACCAATATAACTCTTCCGCCTCGTGATCCCCGGCTCGGAAGTGCTTAGCGGCATCGGCCCTTTTCGCAGCCAAGTCCATATCACGGATCCTCCGAACTCCACACTACTCAAATTAGGCGTACTTGGCATCCATAAACGGGCGACGCAAGAAAAGGCTTGCCGACCACGATTTCTCGGCTTAGCGCGCTCCTCCTTCATAGCCCGCATCGCATTGAGCGAGCATCCTTAACCGGCGGTGGCCTTCTTGAGTCTTCCGCTCGATAAGCGCTCCTTTTCAAGAACCTCATTGCGGTCGGTAGCATCCTTTAATTTCTTGGCCAATTCGGCCACCTCCGCCTACTTAGGCGGTCGCGCGACCTTTTCGACCTTCAACTCTTGGCCGCCCTCGCGGCAACGCGCGTCACTCGCCGGGCTTGCTCCTTAGCTAGAGCAAGTTCGGCCGAAAACTCTCCGGCAGGCAGCACTATCGTATAAACAGCATATAACTTATCAAAAGCGGGCTTGGACCCACTCGATAAAGCGGCTGCGGAGAATTTATTTACCTTGCGACTCGTCAATCGGCATTTGGTTGACAAAGTCTTGATGTCGGCATACGCCACGTCAAGTTGTCGACTTAATTCGGGCAAACTCACTAGTCCGGCTGGCCCCGGACTATCCGCCACACTGTATGTCGAGCGGTATTCATTACCTGAGATGTTGAGATTTTGATCCTCGGCACGCTGTCGTTTTCGACAACCTACCGAGTCTCAGGGGCTACTATCTATACAGGGCGCATTCTTTTTTATATGCAAAACTGTTAGAAGACAAAGGAATGCATCATTTTCGCATACCTCAAATCCCGCCAGCAAGCTCATGGCGGCATTACGCAATCCGCTTTCAGCGGACGAAATCCTTCCGACCACCATACGCATTGTCGCGCGGTGATCTTGAAAATGGGCGCCCTCTCAAGCAAACTCTTGATTCTCGGCGGATTCTGGTGGGTGCCAAATTCTCTGGCCCCTCCGGACTTGGGGCGCCCTCGTGGCGACACTTGGGTCGCTTTGCCTCATCTGGCGGCTGCCGGAGCAGGCGTGTCGCTCTCCATCATCTCCGGAAGGAGGTCCCCGAGGATGAACTCATGCAGGGCGGCTGCAGATCCGAACTGCGATATAAATATTTCGGTTACCTCTGAAGCATAAGCGAAGGTACTTCCTTATTAAACTTCCTCTTTCATACTCACGGCTCGTTGGAGGACTGGTCCTTGGCGATGATTGCGCGTCCAGGATTCTCTCCCGGGCCGGACCAGTGAGGATTTCTTCCCACGGCTTAGGGGCTTTGACCTCCGGATCTTGAGGCGGTCCTCTTCTCCCCGAAGGGAGGGATTCTTGGTTCCCTCCTCTTGATCGCCTTTAATGAAGTATTAGCTCCTTTATTTCCCCGTCGCCCCCCCTCGTGGGCGCAACCTCCAACATTCTGACCAGCCACGGGCTCCAGTCACGGTCTCTGGGAGGGCGGACACCTTATCAGCCTTGATCGCGCCACCCATTCCTGTAAAGAACAAAGGGTCGAGGCGGTCTTTGAAAGGCATCTGAGATAGAATGTCAAGACTCTGAGCTATTTACTGAGTATCCAAGGCGATCGCGGCTTAGGCCTGCGTCCTCGGCGAATCCGGACCACGCCACTGCGGTCAGAAGAACAGCTTATACATCTCCGTGGGTGTGGCACCCATAAAATGCTGGAGAATCTGAGGTCCCTCGGTTGAACTCCCATAGATGGAAAGGGCGGCGTTTGCGAGGTAGGAGGTGCACGATTAGCATGACACTGCATCACCTTGACGGTCGATCTCCCTTGTTTGGAGGTCTCGAATCCGGCCTGCGGTGCGGGCACGTCCTTGGATAGCCCCAATTGAGCCCTTGGTTGACCCACGACGCCGGTTGGCGTGGAGGTCCCGGCGGAAGGAGGCGGCGGCTTTTGCTTGCCCCTTGGAGCGTGATGTAAAACCACTCCTCACCACAATCCCAGTTCCTCTTGGAAGGAACCTTGAGCCCACGAGGGCATCGACCTTCTTGCTTATGGTCGCCCGCCGCACTCTCGCTTAGCGCCCCGATCATCTTGGCTCCACCTTGAATGTTTTTCAGCCCACGGGCGAAGTGGGGGATGGCGCGGAGGAAGGCTTCGCGAACAATAATGAATGCGGAGATATGGAGGATGGACTCGGGAAATCGTGGAAGTCCAGCCCGTGGTAAACGAGAGCCCTCTCACGAAGGATCCGTCGGGAAGCCTAATCCCGGACGGAGGTGAGATCTCAGCAGCGCGTTCGCCGGGCTCGGGGTTGGCACGGCCTGCCCTGGGGCAGGCAACACTGTCTGAAACCGTGGGGCCAGGTGCTTGGCCTCCCGCAACTTCAATATGTCCTCCTCCGTGGCGGAGGAGGGCATCCAACCCTGGAGGTCGGGCGGACATTGTTTAGGATCCGAGCGCTCGAATCGAAGCTCTGGGTGTTGGAGCTAGGAGTGGAGGAAAGATTCGATCTGAGATTGAAGAACAAGGACAGGCCTTGGTCCTCTTATAAAGGGAAGAAATACCAAGGGCCGTCTCCGTGACCGTTTGAGATTCCCCTTCGATAGAGAGGCGTGGCGGACAGAGCGGTTGGGTTACCCACGCGTATTGATGAGGATCCCGAAATAAAAGGAACACGATCTACGCTTGACGGGGCGTGCCAAGAAACAACCGCTAAACATCTTTGGCGGAATAATAAAAAATGATTCAAGCGAGGGCTTGGCTGCGGTGTGATGTCACGCCCGCATAATACGTCGGCAGATTGAGCTAAGTGTATATTTTATTCTCTCTACGTTGGAATGTGGAATTTATTTTGCAGAGCGGACACTATCACGGTGTTCATTATCTTTTCGGACTATTCAAGAAAGAACCCGCCTTGCAATGCCGAACATTATACGCGGACTTATCGTCATTGAAGACTGGTTGAGGCTCTTGAGGAGTCTGGACTAGGGATGTCCGGACAGCCGGACTATCAATATCCGCGGACTCCCGGACTACGAAGATAGAAGATTGAAGACTCGGCTCGTGTGCGGAAGGTACTTTCCTTGGCGTGGAAGGCAAGCAGCAATCTGAGATATGTAGATCTCCTACCATTGTAACCGACTACGTGTAACCCTAGCCTCTCCGGTGTCTATATAAACCGGAGGGCCTTAGTCCATAGGGCGAACATTACATCTCAACAATCATACCATAGGCTAGCTTCTGGGTTTAGCCTCCTTGATATCGTGGTAGATCTACTCTTGTACTACCCATATAATCAATATTAATCAAGCGGGGCGTGAGGTTTTACCTCCATCGAGAGGGCCCGAACCTGGGTAAAAACATTGTGTCCCTCGTCTCTTGTTACCATCCGCCCTAGGCCTTGCAGTTAGGACCCCCTACCGAGATCCGCGGTTTGACACCATGAGCGCCTTCTTAGGGGTTCCGGATGGATATCCGGTCCGACAATGCGCCATATTTTAGCGCCGCCCACTTGATATATGGATCCCTCATGAGGCGGGGTACAAGGCAGAACAAGCTCTTCCACGGTGCAAAATGGGGCTCGATGCTGAAATAGCTCGCGCAAAAGACACGAGGCCCAGCGATATGCGAGGATAGAGCGGGCGTGAGGTGATGGAGCTGAGTCCGTAGAACTCCGGAGCCCAGCGGAGGAATGGATGTATAAATCGAGGCCCCTTATCGAGATAGGGGACGAAGCATACCCACTCCCCTTTGTTGGGACTTGGGGTAGCCTCCGCTTGCTTCCCACCTTGGTAGGTGGCCAACCCGGCTCGAACTGGGACCATGAAGGCCGGAGGGAGATATCCCTTTGCTTGGAGCGTCACCAGCTTGTTGTGCAGGACCGAACATCTCCGCTAGTCTCCTGGCAATGGGCTGGGAGCATGAGAGGAGGAGCCGCGTCGACGGTCCATGATGGAATGGATTTCTTGGTCGGAGGCGCTCCGATGAGTACTCGCGGAAGGAAGATGGTGTGATTTGGATCTGGATTCTTGCCTCTCTTATAGGCAAATTATTTGCACAGCTAGGGGGTTAAACATAAAAGATACCACTGCTTTTAGCATTCATCGGACGCTGGAAGATGGCCATTATTGGTAGCGGAAGCCAAGAAGCGCAACATTGATAAGGAAGCGGACCTTTGTTCGCAAACACACGGAATTAGGAGGAGAACCCGCCTTACAGCGCGAAGACTATATTGGTCTTTGGACTTATCGTCATTGAAGCTGGTTAGGGAGACTCTTGAGGGAGTCTGGACTAGGGGGTGTCCGGATAGCGGACTATCATCGTCACTGGAATCCAAGACTACGAAGATACAAGATTGAAGACTCCGTCCCGTGTCGGGATGGGACTTTCCTTGGCGTGGAAGGCAAGCTTGGCGATCTGGATATGTAGATCTCCTACCATTATAGCCGACTCTGTGTAACCCTAGCCCTCTCCGGTGTCTATATAAACCGGAAGGCTTTAATCCGTGAGGACACAACAACCATTACAACAATCATACCATAGGCTAGCTTCTAGGTTTAGCCTCCTTTATCTCGTGGTAGATCCACTCTTGTAATACCCATCATCAATATTAATCAAGCGGGGCGTAGGGTTTTACCTCCATCAAGAGGGCGAACACAGGTAAAACATCGTGTCCCTCGTCTCCTGTTACCATCCGCCTAGACGCACAGTTCGGGACCCCCTACCCGAGATCCGCCGGTTTTGACACCGACACCTAGGAAGGGGACAACACGGATCTAGGGAAGACGCGACAGTGGATGCCCACGCGGAGAGGAGTACGAGGCTTGACTATTTCGGTTACGGTGTGAGGCTGTCGTCGCCACAGAATAACAGGGGTTGTTGGTGAGTAGAGGGATGGCCTCGCCAAAGGTTGGAGTAGGGTGGGGTGGTGAGGCCTATGCAGCAGCAGAGCCGGCCACCGGAGGCAGGAGCAGGCTGCACGACCGACGCTGGTTTGGGTGGCTGGAGCAAGAAGACCAGAGGTTGAAGAACCACTGCGGCCGTTGGATGGATATCGTACGGTCACTGGAGCTAGAGTCGTTCATATTAACTAAGTTGACAAAGTCCTCCGTCCACGTCAACTTAGTAGGTCCACAAGTCAGCCTCCCACTATGGTGGGTCCCAGCTAGCAGGGGGAGTATTCAATTTTTTGTGGGTAATAAGGAGGCACTTCCTTTCATGTGAAGATCCAGCTGGTGGGTCCGAGCTGTCAGCGAGGGGAACATTTTTCCTGAAATACAGAGGCCCTTTCGATGGGTCCCAGCTGCCATGTAGAGGAATCATTATTTTGCGCGTAATAAGGAGGCATTTCCTTGCGTGCGGCCGTCGAACCAACTGTCAACCTCTCCACGTACAGTCCACTTCCGATGGATGTCGTTCATTGACCATGTTGACCATGCCGCGACGAGAGCACCAGGGCGGTGGACAACGGCGAGGCCTAGCCATGGAAGACTCGGCAGTTCTTGCCCATGCGGAGAATCGAGGTTTATTGGTTTATACGCCATCGCGGAGAATAACAACGGTGTGGGTGAGTAGAGGATTGCTAGGCCAGCGATGGAATCGATGGGTGATGAGGCCTGCATAGTAGCACAACGGTTGAGGAGGAGGAAGCGAGCGGTCCACCGGCGCTTGTTTGGTAATTTGGGCGAGAATAGCGAGAGATTGAAGAAGCCACGACAGCCGTTGGATGGACATCCAACGATCCTTTGCTCTTGTGTGTTGACTAAGTTGACGGCGTTGTGTGTGCGTGAACCTTTTTAGGAAAGCGTATGCGTCAACCTATAGTAGGCGCATAAGTCAGTCTCAACTGTGTGGAAAACAACATACAACCCATCTGCCATTATTTCTAATAATTTACAGCCCATTTGCTAATTCTTAAGGATTTTGCTGGAGCCCATCTTCTTTTTGTTAGCATTACAACCATATTGTGGCCACGGTTAAAAATTATACGATATTTTGCATATTTCAGTGCAGTCAACTATTTTAATCCTGAAATTTTGAATCACATTCAAACTAATTGGAAAAAGAAATTTATATAAATATAAAATCCAAATAATTGTCCATGCATAAAAATCAATGGAATTTAAAATCTTGAAATGAAAAAATGAAACAAATTCCCGATTTGATGTGTTTTAAAAATGTACAGCCCATTTCTCATTACTGATAGCCCATTTTCTGGGCAAGCCGAATGAAACTCTCCTCGTCTTGTAAGATTTGCAGCCCTGCAGGGCTGACAAAGCAAGGAGGCCTCGGTTGGGTATTTCTTTAAAAAAGTAGAACTGGGCTAGCCAGTTTCAGCAAGAAAAAAACACAACTGGCCTCATGGTGTGGTAAACATAAATAAAACCCTCGCTAGATGGGCCACAGCCCGCACATAGCCCCGTTGTTACCTTGATCCTTCTCTAAAACTAGTACAAGAATAAAAACCGGTTGTTCCTCAAACAATTAAATAACAAATGCACGACCTGCTGGGTCCCTGGTGTCAGTCGCTCGTTGTGTAATTCTCTCGTTTATTGACTATGTTAACAATAGCGTGGGCCCCAGATGCCCAACCATTAGGAGGAACCATTTTTGGGCTGGTAATAACGAGGCACTTTCTTGCGTACTACCATGACCCTGGTGGGTCCCCACTGTCATCCTCTCCACGTACAGTCATCTCCTTGTTCCTCTCGGTTGATGATGATGTTGACAACGCAAAAGGGCGACGCACCACGCACGATGAACTAACCAAGGCAGAGGACGACGGCGAGGCCTCAGATAGAACGAACAGGAGCCGTGGCAGATGCGCCGGTCTAGTCGCAGGCAGAGGGGAGTATGCGGGTTGACTAGTTCGGGTGCGTGTGCACGTTGGGGCTAATGTCACCGGAGAATAATAGGACGTGTGTTGGAATAGAGGGAGGGACTGGCCAACGTTGGAGAATGC